>JACCGJ010000663.1:0-64075 GCA_013407085.1 Atriophallophorus winterbourni | reverse complement strand
CCGCCCGTATACGTGTGGGGAGCTTTCATGCCGAGTTAAGCGCGTCGAGCACATGTGTCTACAGAGCTTAGTCCATTACTTGAGCTCATGTGCTTGTCTTGCTGAAAAAAGTATATCTGTCGACTCCGGGACATTTATGCAGATTACACCGAGAGCGATATCGGTCTTAGTTGAATCATTCAAAAAATAAGAAAATCGATTACCGGAGAAAGACTAACGTGGATCCAGGAAATTCATAGCGATAATCCTCTCTTCGTTTCCCACGGGAACTGATTTGAGTGAATTTTTGAAAATATCGGCGTATTATCCAGTGCCCAACATGTATTCATCACAAACCGATCTTGTCTGACAAACTTGATGCCAACTAACGAAGCTGAAAATTATTTTACAAAAATAAAGCCAAGTCCACTTCCTTTTTCATCTGAAAATATCACCGACTCAGCTACTGTATGCCGGCAACTCGGTAAGTTGATATATATCGATTTTTTCAAATCATTTGATCTCAGCTGGTCAAAACGACACCTGCGGTTTAAAAGGCGAAAGTAGCACACAGATAAAAGAATAGTTAGTTTCTTGTGAGATGCTTGTTCAATTCAAATGTCAAAGTTCATTCATCCGGCATGTAAGGCCCCCAACATCGTTCAATGATCAACAGTTCTTTCTAATATACCTAACAAACTCACCTATTACAATACACGTGCTAGTGTTTTTCATCGCAGACAATATAAAACTGTGACGCAGAATGAATTCCACATACGACAGTCTGTACATGGTCTCAAGATAACAAAATACCAGTAAACATGATAAAATATAGCTTGCCATCACTCCACATTAAATCTAACCACGAATATTCTATCTGCCGAAATTTTATTCAAGCCAAGTTCAGCTAGAAGGTCACGAGTGTATCCTTCCTTCTACATTTGAAACCTAATGCAGTTTCAGTTCGCGCCTAAATTACAACCATAACTTATTCGATCTGCTCAGAGGTACTTTCACTGCTTCGGTTCGGTCTTCTTTTATCATTTGCAAGCTGTTCTCAGATCGACTTTTGTTTACATACTGAAATACCGTATGTGTTGGGAGCCCGGGCAACGAAAAAATTGCATATTTTCGAAAGTCCACAGTGCAAAACGATGAGCGTTCCTGGAGACTTGTCCAATGATCCACACTCAATGTGGCTAAAATTCTAAACCAAGACACGAATACAAAATTAATGTTTACCGCACTTGGTACTCAAAAGCACTAATATAGAGGAAAATCATTTAGTTTTCACGTAATATCTTCGTGGATATCCTCTCGAACGTTATCAACAACATATTCAAAGTAATTCAATTTTTCAATGTTTTTGAATGGCAAAATTCTGTGCATAATCATAGATTAACAGGATTCTGGGTGCACGAAATTTCTGTCCCCACTTGTGAAAAACACGATCATTCACACTTACCCTAATGACACGATGTCGGACAACATTGATCATGTTGACAACTTTAGTTTACGTCCTATAAGAACAAGTTTGTTTTGTGTTTGAAATGTTAGAAATATACTCAAACAAAATTCTATCACCTGACCCGATATATAGTATTTTTGTTCTTCTACGTTATTTATGAGTTACAATTACTACTCCGTACAATTGGAATAGGCCATTACGTATGCAATCCATTATCCGAGTATGTTTTTAAAGGTAATACTTAGAAACCCATCATAACATCGATAACCTTACCCGTCATGATCTAGAATGCCAACTTGACTTTAGCCACATAACACTAAGCTTTCCACGCAGCAACTGGAATCCGGTCGGCCGAACCACACAAAGCCAATTGAGAGGCATGGATGCAGGACAAGCGTTCAAATACAAAAATGGCTAAAGTTTGCGTTTTTATCATGTTTTCAAGTGAGTGAACCGGGTTTTGCCGTGGCAGTCTCACAAAATTGTGGAGTTCTTTGATATTATCAATATGCCGGTGACAAAACTCTTACTAAAATAAATCATTCTCGCAGAATTTGTTACATCTTTCTCATAACACATCTGCGTGACCGTCCGTTTAAATTCGACCATCAGCATGGAAGGTTTTGAAGCCTGTCGCAATACCGTGAATATAGGTGGCGCTGATAACACTCAGTGTGATGGCAAAAAATAAGGACCAGTTGGCGAGAATCCTGCCGTGTTTTGTGTTCCCGTTTATCATTGACCCTCCCTTATTCCAAAAAAGAAGGCATTTGTAAACCAACATACGACACAAATCCCCTTTTTCTTCCTTCTTTCATCTGTACCTTCTTCATCTTCATGGTATACTTTTTGGCGAACATCGTCTTAAAGACGTGGGTAATAATAATAATAAAAAACTACAATTTTCTTTGTCGACCGTGCAACTGTGGATCCGTTCACCAATTCACGTGGTACAATCTGAAACTTTGACGCTTAAAAAATCACTAGATGCCATATGGACAAGTGTGTTTTCACGTTTGATAACGATATTTAATTTACCAATTCTTTATGATAATTTTTGTACCATCCGACCCAATGTACATTTCGTGGGACATTTGATGCATAGATTTTTTTCCACGCACATATCACCTATGAATAAACCTATGAATGAATTAATCTACTTTTGGAATATTCTAAACCGGAAGAATTTGGATAAAGTAACCCTATGTTCCTTCTTTTCTAAATCATAAATATTGATCGTTCAATGTTAGGCCATGTGTACCCATCAGCTCAACACAACGCGATACGTATAAACCAAGATTATATACTCGGAAAAATGTCAAGAGAAGTACAATTAGAAGTTATTGTTAGTAAGAATGGAAGAATTAATCGTTTGATGATGAAAATTCCTGGATTTCCAAAAATGTGGCTAACAAAGATAAAGAAAATTATGTACGACATTTTTCATGAAGCTGAGTTGTATACCAATTTGTTATAGGTACGAAAGTTAGTTTTTATGACAAGGACTACTTGATCGGAGGTTTCAAACATCATTTGTAACATTTAGCGAGAAATTATTTATAGAAATTACAGGTTGATACTACTTTCAATAGTATCGCAATTGATTAGATGATTTACGTTTATTCTCAGGGATCCGTCATCCCACTGATTCCACTATTTCGATTCACACGACACAAACCACAAACAAAATTACTATATTCGAGTTGACAAAACGCATGCTCACGTCACAATTTTCGTTCACAAATAGGAAATACCGTTGCCGAATCTGTCAAGCTGATAAATTATGTCAGGCTGAGTAGGTTTAGCTGGTAACCTGATTGTTGTTTAAACGCAGAAGACGAAGAGATGATTGAGCTAATTTTTCTTACTACTACTAACTACAGTGGGGTTTTATCACATGAACATGCAACTACTGAGCGTTTTCAACCGTTGGGCTTACCGATACTCCACGTTCTGTCGATGAACGTAGTAGTGCAATCGGCCGCTTCGCCAAAAAAGCTCTAGACGATGACGCGGAGTTCATACAAATGTAGAAGCGTTTAAGTAAAGACGCTTCATGTATAGATTCTTTAGCGATGTAAAGAATATTCTGTCCCACAAGACCTGCGAGTTACCGAACTTATTACGCATTTTTGGAATTAAGCTAATAACGGCGCCCACAATAACCACTGAGAAGTCTTTTTTTGAGGCTTTCCAGGAAATTATTCACCAAAGTTCTACTGGTACACTGCACGAATCAGCTGAGAGCATGCAGTCGGAATCACTATCTCCACAAGAAAAGTTCAACCGAAGAAGCTTTAACTCTGAATGCCTTTAAAATCTGGCTTGTTGGATTCCATCCACCTAACTGGTTGTACTTCAAACGCTTTTGATAATTTGATAAGAAACGAAAGAAAGATGTCCTCTTGTCCACAAACTTTTCAGTATTTTCTTTTTTGCTGGAACATGCTTCTAGGTCGAGTACAAAAGGGATAAACCTACGCACGCTTAGTGAGAGATAACCTTTCAATCTGATTAGTTTGAGAAAATTAAAGAAGATACGGGATGTGCAAATCCACGACTTGTTGTTTGCCGACGATGTCCTCATCATGTTTTACTCATAAAAGCAGCTTCATTTATAAATAGATTGGTTGTCGTCAGCATACCGCGTCTTTGAGCTGAAAATCCGCATAAACACTAAAATCTTCTACCAAAGTATTGCACCGCATTCCTATATTACCAACGGTCAGCTAGATTTGGTGTATCACTTAACGTAGCTCGATTCAATTAGTACAAATAGTCTCTTGCTAGACGTTGATATTGATAAGTGGATGGGCTGAATAACTAACATCTTTCCCTATTTTCACTGGCTAGGTCATGCCTGTATAAAGAAAACCGGTCATATTTCAAAAAGATTAAGTTTACGAAGATTTGAAATCAGAAAGTCGACCTTTAGGTGGGCCGTAGATGCTGCGGATGTTAAACTTGCTCGTAATAGCTGAATGTGGCGATGTCTCATCGGGATGACATATTTAAACGTAAGGATAGCAAGTGATGCTTAAAAAGAACCACGTCATCAACGTGGAAGGGCCACCGATCGATCGAGTACTGCTCATCGCTATGATCGTTGTAGGAGCGATTTTTACTCCTGAATTGCAATGATAGATATGTGAGACAGTACATGAGATGATCATGGGTTAGCGGTGTATATCGTAAGTAAACTAAATCGAAGATGGCTAGACACAACAATACAGCTCCGTAAATTTATCCATTTGAAATGCATAATTACGTTGAAGTCTAAACGTTTGAATTTATTGGTGCATCCTCGAAAATATGAAGGCTGATGGCTCGAGCTTTATAATAAATATATATGCAGTAAGCTGTAAATATATTGGCAAGCATAAATTTTATTCCATTTGGTTTTATTTTATAAATAGAAACAACAGTTGCCTCATGTCAAGGCGCGGAGACAAGCCGTAGTAAATTGCGAATAGGAAAGTTAACGTTGGTGCCAAAAATAAAAGTCCTAACTCGCATATACACTAACTCAAACTAGTACACAAAGTTGATGGGCCACAGAGTTATTGTTAATCCAAGATTCCATCTTGACTTACGAACAGAGATCGGGCAGAATCTTACTCCTCGAGAGATCAGTGGTCACCGCTTGTTCTTCTCCAAATATGCGTTCAGTTTCGGGGGCGTCTAATTTAAAGAAAGTTATCAAGAATATTGATAACATTGTTTTGCGCAATAAAACCATCATGAAAGGGGGAAACTTCTTCGCTAATCAATTGCGCTAAAGAAGAAAGATATTTGAAGCGAAACAGTCTTAGTATACCCAAAGCAATGTAGACATGTAGCAGACCAGTGTCTCTACACATTCATTATTGCACACTTCTACTTAATCTTTGGTTAGAACCTCGTGGTGTTTTCTAATGACTGCGTTCTAGAGACGGCTTCGTCTTTCGAACCCCTTCGTCTCGGCTCACAGAACAACGCTCGTATTCCGAATCTTATCTTTTGTTGAGTGACGGTGTTGTTCCCTACAATAAAGTTTAAAGAAGGAGAAATGGATATGGAGAAAAGGGCAGTATTGTTGTTCGCTCCCTGTTGATGCTATTGTCTTCGATATCCCTTTGTTAGTTGCTTCGTGCCATTTGTATATTTTGAAAGTGGTCGATGTCACTGGCCGGGTGGTGAACATCAATGTACACGTGATGCCGATGGACTTTTGAATCATATGTTGGCGAAAGATAGAGTAAGTAGAAGTGTACAATAATGAATGTGTAGAGACACTGGTCTGCTACACATCCCCGCACGCCAGTGCTGAGAACACTAGGAGCTCATCGTCGGGATTAAAAAGGCCTTTCGGAGACCCAAAAAATATATAGCACCCGTTCTAAGCAGGCCCGAAAAACTCGCTATCCAGAGTTTAGGAGCGGATAAGTGGAAATGGCCCATCCCTGCCAGTCGTTCCGATGTTCTGAGGCTATTATTCACTGGAAGTTAGTTCTCCTCATTCCAGGGTGATTTGTTCCTTGTAAAGTAAAAGAAAAGTGCGCCAAATTTGTTTTTCAATTTAATGCATATGTTAATTTATCGGAGAAGTGAACGTGGCGACCTGAGCTTGTTTTACGTTCAACTTCGGTGTAATTGTTGTCTGTCTTGGCTGGATTATTTAATTTTAGATTTGTTAGTTAACCCGTCTCCACCTAGGTCTTTTTCAATAAATGCTGGTTTTCCTCTATCAATGGATATCTTTTCCTTTTTACCTTTGATGTCGACGACGAAATGCTTTGGATGACGTTTGAGGACTTTGAAAGGACCGTCGTATGGAGGTTCCAGTGGTTTACGTATCAAGTCTACCCTGACCAACCCATGAGAGCATGTAGATAACTCTACGGGATGTAAGTTGTGTTGTTGAGAACTCCATACGACGGTCTTTTTGAAGTCATCAAACGCCATCCAAAGCACTTTGTCATCAACATCAAAGGTAGAAATGAAACAATATACATCGATAAATTAAAACCAGCTTTTATTGAAAAAGTACTAGGTGGAGACGGATCAACTAATACATCTAAAATAAAACAACGCAGCTAAGCTATATAAAACAATAATACCGAAGTTGAACGTAAAACAAGATCAGGGCGCCATGTTTACTTCCATGATAGATTACCATACTCATAAATTGAAAGAACAAAATCACCTTGGCATGAAAATACCTAAATTGCAGCGAAGAATACCCTCGGAGAACATCGGAGTGACTAGCAGCGTTTGGCCATTTTGACTTATCCGCTCCTAAACTCTGGATAGTGAGTTTGCCGGTGTTGTATAGACAGTGAACGATCTATCGATTAATCACCAATCAAGATCGATCGTGAGTTTAAATTGTGCTTTCGCCGACTGTGGGATATTCGCTAACTCGCTAACTTGTGTGATTCATTCGTTAGTTCAATACACGAGTTCGGTTACGGTTGTGTTCTGTCGAATCCACGGCTGTGCCAGTAGTAGCAACCCACAGATATAACAATTGGCGACGGGGTGCGGAACATTTTTTTAAATTATCGAAGGATGTCAGTGCCAATGGAATTCGTACAAGAATTGCTTAATCAACAGAAGCAGATGTTTGAAGAGTTAATACAACGAATGGCATTCCAGACAATCAACAGTCCAAGTTCGGGACAATCAATTGAGAGTCTTCTGCAAAACATCAACGAAATACATTATCGGCCAGATGAAGGAGTTACATTCGAGTCCTGGTATCGAAGATACGAATATGTGTTCATGGTCGATTGTGCAAAGCTAGATGAGGAGACTCGTGTGCGAATGTTGTTACGGAAGTTTGGGCCAGTGGAACATGAAAAATATTGCAATTTTATTCTTCCGAAATGTCCGAAAGATTTCAGTTTGGTACAAACCATTGAATGTCTCAGCAACATTTTTGGCGAACGCTCATCTTTGTTCAATATCAGATACAACTGTATGCAAATCATAAAGGGAGTTGATGAGGATATCATAACATACACTGGCAGAATACATCAGCAATGTGAACGGTTTAAACTGAAAAACCTTACAGAGAACGCTTTCAAAAATCTGATGTTTGTTTGTGGATTGCGGTCTCCCAATTATTATGAATTACGAACAAAAGTTTTATCAAAGCTGGAGGCTGACCCCGACATGACATTACAGTGAAGAATGTCAGAAATTGCTGAATCTAAAGCTGATTCTAAGATTTTAGAACAGCATTCATGGACACCAGTCGCAAATGTAAATGCGATTCAATCTGATAAGAGAATTAACTCAGAATTTCAATGCAACAGATTACAACAGAACAAACCCCGAATTGCATGTCGGCACTGTGGAATGCTGCACTATGAGCGGTTTGGCAGACATAAGAAATACAAGTGTCACAATTGCGGAATTGTTGGTCATATAAAGAAAGTGTCACAGAACGTTTTCAAAGCTAATGACAAGTAAACCGAATAGTACAAGAAACAGAAGCATTTCAAATCTGGTTTTCACAACCACCGGTTTAAACGCAGAGACTCAAAGGAAATACATAAGCATTCGTATCAACGGGACCCCGATAAAACTGCAACCAGATACGGATTCTGACATTACAATAATCTCCAAAGCAACGTGTCAACAATCAAGTTTATTGATCCAGTCAATTTCCAGAACATTCAAAAAATCGAGTTCAGTAATGTAACAATAACCATTTGAATGAACGCCACGAAATGAAAAGTTACATTGCAGCTTACCCACGAAAATTAACTGATCACCAGATGCTGATCTGGCAGTATGGGTTGTTTCTTCATATTGTTGACACGTTGCTTTGGAGATTATTTTAATGTCAGAATCCGTATCTGGTTGCAGTTTTATCGGGGTCCCGTTGATACGAATGCTTATGTATTTCCTTTGAGTCTCTGCGTTCAAACCGGTGGTTGTGAAAACCAGATTTGAAATGCTTCTGTTTCTTGTACTATTCGGTTTACTTGTCATTAGCTTTGAAAACGTTCTGTGACACTTTCTTTATATGACCAACAATTCCGCAATTGTGACACTTGTATTTCTTATGTCTGCCAAACCGCTCATAGTGCAGCATTCCACAGTGCCGACATGCAATTCGGGGTTTGTTCTGTTGTAATCTGTTGCATTGAAATTCTGAGTTAATTCTCTTATCAGATTGAATCGCATTTACATTTGCGACTGGTGTCCATGAATGCTGTTCTAAAATCTTAGAATCAGCTTTAGATTCAGCAATTTCTGACATTCTTCACTGTAATGTCATGTCGGGGTCAGCCTCCAGCTTTGATAAAACTTTTGTTCGTAATTCATAATAATTGGGAGACCGCAATCCACAAACAAACATCAGATTTTTGAAAGCGTTCTCTGTAAGGTTTTTCAGTTTAAACCGTTCACATTGCTGATGTATTCTGCCAGTGTATGTTATGATATCCTCATCAACTCCCTTTATGATTTGCATACAGTTGTATCTGATATTGAACAAAGATGAGCGTTCGCCAAAAATGTTGCTGAGACATTCAATGGTTTGTACCAAACTGAAATCTTTCGGACATTTCGGAAGAATAAAATTGCAATATTTTTCATGTTCCACTGGCCCAAACTTCCGTAACAACATTCGCACACGAGTCTCCTCATCTAGCTTTGCACAATCGACCATGAACACATATTCGTATCTTCGATACCAGGACTCGAATGTAACTCCTTCATCTGGCCGATAATGTATTTCGTTGATGTTTTGCAGAAGACTCTCAATTGATTGTCCCGAACTTGGACTGTTGATTGTCTGGAATGCCATTCGTTGTATTAACTCTTCAAACATCTGCTTCTGTTGATTAAGCAATTCTTGTACGAATTCCATTGGCACTGACATCCTTCGATAATTTAAAAAAATGTTCCGCACCCCGTCGCCAATTGTTATATCTGTGGGTTGCTACTACTGGCACAGCCGTGGATTCGACAGAACACAACCGTAACCGAACTCGTGTATTGAACTAACGAATGAATCACACAAGTTAGCGAGTTAGCGAATATCCCACAGTCGGCGAAAGCACAATTTAAACTCACGATCGATCTTGATTGGTGATTAATCGATAGATCGTTCACTGTCTATACAACACCGGCAAACTCACTATCCAGAGTTTAGGAGCGGATAAGTCAAAATGGCTAAACACTGCAAGTCACTCGCAGATATACCAGCCGATCGTGCTTAGAACGGGTGCTATTTATTTTTCAGGCCTTCGATTCACCTTTTAAATCCCGATGATCGGCTCCCTGTGTTCTCAGAACTGGTGAGGGTTGTGTAGCCGACCAGTGTCTCTAGACATTCATTATTGTACACTTCTATTTACTCTACCTTTCGCCAACATATGCTTCAAAAGTTCGTCAGCATCACGTGTACTTTTATCGTTCTTCACCGCCTGGCCCCCAGCTCTTCATTTGTCAAAATCTGCTACATAATGAGTCGTTCGGACACTGTGAGTCTCGTGATCAGAACTGATTTTTGTTCCTCGTAAGTACACGGTTTTTTCAACAAAATATCTTGAACTAGGGAGAATGATTCAAATGGGAGTGAGCTAATCACATAATGGAACTTGAGCTTATCTTGTGTTGTACTTTTTATCTCGAAGTAGGATTTTGAATACTTTTTCTTTGGAGTTTGAGTCAAGAACTGGGGAATAGTGAATGAGATCGTGCTAATAGTCACCGGGCTAGAATCCCTTTGAGTCTCACTCATGTGCGGTATGGCATGTAAATGTTGATGCAATATAGAATCGTCAAATGAGGACGAAAGAACTCACCGTGTGTTCTTCTTCGGGCTCACCAGTTTGTTTAGGCCATCGTGGTTTTCTGATGACGGCGTTCTAGAGACGGCTGCGTCTTTCGAACCCCCTCGTCTCGGCTCACAGAATCTTATCTTTTGGATTGAAGGCGTTGTTCAGTACAATAAGAAGGATAAATGGGATAGAGAAAAGGGCAGTATTGTTGTTCGCTGCCCATTGCTGTTATTGTCTTCGATATCCCGTTGTCAGTAGTCTCGCGCCATTTGAATATTTTGAAAGTGGTCGATATCAATGGCCGGGCTGCAAAGATCAATAAATGTACACGTGATGCTGACAAACTTTGAATCGTATGTTGGCGGAAGATAATGTAAGTAGAAGTGTACAATAATGAATGTGTAGAGACATTGCTCTGCTACAGACAATCAGCCAGACTGAACAATATTCTGTCCAAGACGAAATGCCTATTCATTGGTAATTTCGGTGTATGTATTACTCACGAAATATTCAGTAAGCGAGTTATTTGAGTAATCTTCCAAATCCGAAATTTCGACAACAATTTGAACAACTGAAAATTAGAAACCTAGGCAAATGTCGTTCAGCCTAGATTTCGCATACATTCGGTTAAAGGTGATTAATCGAATAAGACAAAGAAAGACAACGCTTAAGTCGAAAATGTTTGAAATTCCAACCCAAGACAAATATTGGAAGGACAAAACAAATTCTTTACAACTTGAACATAAAAATATTTACATAAAATATGCTTACAAAATTATAAAATTTAAAAGTTAGACTATATCGTTTTCGCCGATTAATCTTTACGTTCAAGTAAAGCGACATTTATATTTTTAATTCGTAGACATGTGGTTTCCCCAATGTACACGCGAAAAAATTGCAGTGTGAGGTATGTAGTGGACCAGTCAAGTTAGTATAACAAAACTCGCAGTACAAAAATAAGCAATCTGACTCACGAACAGTTCTTTCGATCCACGTACATATAATCCGCAATCTTTCCTTGGTAATTCCTTGTTGTTCTTGTAATGACTTCAATATTTCTACTCGAAATATTACGTTCCCGAGAAGGAATTCCCAAAAACCCAGATCGACCAAGAAAGCAGGTAACGCGCACAACGGAAGTGTATTGTGATTAAGTGATGAGTTGATTATGTACATAATGGTATTCAACAGATGAATTGTGTTCACTGAGTTATCGAACAAAAAATCGGTGAAATGTGAGTGATAACGTTAACAGGAAATCGATAAATCAATAGTACTATCGATCGTCTGAGCGAAATGATATTGTCAGAACAAATTGAGCTGAAGATATCAAAAACTGTACAATGGTTTTTTTTACTAGAGAACTTGTTAAGTAAAATTAGATTTGTACAATCTCGACACATCTCCCCCCCTAGAGCGTTGGAAAAAATGGAAACGCTCGAAAAATTTTGAGCGAGGTAAGTCTCGAGTTTCTTTGGCTGAGATCGTGTGTGTAGGGATTTTTTTAAGGAAGAACGTAAAGCCTGCGGGGAAGGACTGGGTATGCCCATTGGTTGCGTGGGAGGAATGAATTGGATCTCGGTAGCATTTTGCGGGATACAAGTGGGTATATTGACAACACACCGATTTGGGCTTTCAGTGTTTCGTAAGCTTCGGTTTGAGCTTGACGGCAAGGGTTGCACATATGCGACCTTTAGGCGATCGATGCTAATGTTGTCAGGAGTTCCGTTTTCATCTATCTTGAAGTATTTGGGATGACGTTCAATTACTCGGTACGGAACGCTGTAAGGTGGCATCAAGGGCATCTTTACACTGTTGACTCTCACGAAGACAAACTCGCATGATTGGAGGTCTTCATACAGTTGCTTATCGCGATACAATTTTCTTGGCTGTTGATAATGCAATGTCCGCATATGGCGCTTTAGATGTTCGATGTACTGACTAGTTGGTCTGAGGTCGTGTTCACGTGAGACACTGACCATTCCACTCGGTAACCGCAGTGTTGTGCCATAAACTAGTTCTGCGGTTGAACACCCGAGATCTTCTTTCACTGCCGTTCTTAATCCTAAAATGACAAGCGGTAATGAGACTGACCAATTTTGTGTATTCCCGTGAGCAATGAGGGCAGTTTTCAGTTGTCGGTGAAAGCGCTCGACTAGACCATTCGCGCAAGGATGGTAGGCTGTGGTGCGAATGTGGTCGGTGCCCAGCAGTTGGTTTAACTCTCGAAAGAGTGCTGATTGGAATTGAGAACCACGGTCAGTTGTAATGACTGAAGGAACGCCGAATTGTGATATCCAAGATTCGAATAATGCTTCAGCAACCGTCTTTGCTTCAATGTCTTTCAAGGCCCTTGCGACAGGCCCTCGCGTAAATCTGTCAACACATGTTAAGATGTAAGAATGATTACGCGAGGATGGCAGTGGTCCAACGGAATGGAGATGAATATGGCTGAATCTTTCTTCTGGTGCTGTAAAAGTACCATGAAATGAGATAGTGTGACGGTGAACTTTCGCACGTTGACAATGAATGCATGCAGGCGACCAAATCGAAATGTCGTGATTCATTTTTGGCCAGAAGAAACGGTCAGAGATTAACTTTCTAGTAGCGCGAATACTAGAATGTGAGAGATCGTGCAGTTGGTGGAATATTTCTTGACGTAATGTTGATGGTACAAAAGGTCTAGGGGTGCCTGGAGATAGATCGCATGTAAGAGACATGGAGGAGTCAGGAATCGGGATATCGGTTAACATCAACGATGAAGATTTCCGGATTTGTGTTAGCTCCTTGTCGGTAAGCTGAGCTTCTGCGATTTTTAGTGATTGGACGTCGCTGGTAATAGAATTAAGGTGACCACGGGATAGGGCGTCGGCCACAACGTTAACTTGGCCCGAGACGTGTCGGATGTCGGTAGTAAATTGTGCAATGAAGTCCAGTTCTCGAATTTCTCGAGCTGAATAGCGGTCGGTGTTCGAAAGCATGGCGTAACAGAGCGGTTTATGATCAGTTAAAACCGTGAATTCTCGCCCTTCGAGTAAATGGCGGAAATGACGGATGGCATAATAGATTGCTAGCAATTCTCTGCCAAACGTACTGTAGCGAACCTGAGCTGGTTGTAGTCTCTTTGAGAAAAAAGATAATTGGCACAATTCTTCATTGCGACTATATTGCAAAGTTGCACCAATCGTTTCTTTAGACGCATCCGTGGATAAAAATAGTTTGATATTAGGATCGGACGGTAAGTGGTTCAGCAACGTTGCCTCGCTAAGCGCATTCTTAATGCGTTCAAAGCAGTTTTAGCTGAGTCCGTCATATTTAACGAGCGTTTGTTTTTGCGAAGTAAATCCGTCAATGGTTGAACTAGCTCGGCACAGTGAGGAATAAATCGATGGTAGTAATTCACAAGACCAAGGAAACAACGGAGTTGTCGCATTGATTCGGGTAATGGGTAGTCTTTTATGGCGGAAACCTTTTGCTCTAAAGGTCTGATACCTTTAGAATCAACCTGATGTCCAAACATATCCAGTGATTCGACGCCAAATACGCATTTTTTCGGGGTTTACGACTATGCCGTACTTCCACAGTTGTGAAAAGACGCGATGAAAATGTTCAGAATGTTCAGTGGGCGATTTACTAGCCATGAGTACGTCATCGATGTAAACGAAGACGAAATCCAGACCCAAGAAAACTTGATCCATGAACCGTTGAAATGTCTGTGCTGCGTTGCGCAGACCGAATGGCATTCGAACGAATTAGAAAAGTCCGAAAGTTGTGGTTATGGCTGTTTTGGGCACGTCTTCTGGTTCCACTGGTATCTGGTTGTAGGCACGCACCAAGTCAAGCTTGGGAAAGAGGGTCTTTTCTTTAAATGTCAAGGCAAAGTCGTGGATGTGTGGTATAGGATACCTATCTGGAACAGTAGTTTTGTTCAGTGCTCTTTAATCCCCACAAGAACGCCATGCACCATGCTGCTTCTTTTCGACCACGTGGAGAGGTGAGGCCCATGCTGATTTTGATGGACGTATGATGCCCGATTCCATCATTTGCTCGAACTCTCGTTTAGCAATGGCCAATTTGTCTGGTGCTAACCGTATTGGTCGAGTGAAGACTGGGGGACCGCATGTTTTGATATGGTGTCTAACGTCATGCTTAATCGCATTATTCGGTGAGTTTGAGCCGAAAACTTCTGGGAACTCAGACAATAAGCTGCTATATTGTTCTGGAATATTCGGTGGTAATACGCGAATAGACTGTATCGCAGAACGGCATGGTTTTCCTAGCGTTTTTAACTCTGTCAGGTTGTCGATAAGTTTACGGGACTTCAAATCGACGGACAAGTTAAAGTGTGTAAGGAAATCTGCGCCTAATATAGCGCTTCGCACGTCTGCAACGGTAAAGATCCAACGGAAATCACGTCTGAGGCCTAGGTTTAAAGTTAGTGAACGTTGGCCGAACGTGGTGATCTGCGTACCGTTTGCCGCCTGTAATGTCAATGAGGTTTTGTTCTTGCGTTCCTGTGGTGTGGGCGGGATTACACTTATCTCAGCACCAGTATCAATGAGAAAACGCAATTTATTCGAACAATCAGTGACATAAAATAGGCGGGTAATGTTGTTGCCAGATGAAGTCGTCGCTGTTACTGCCTGGCGTTGAAGTTTCCCTGGTTTGTAAAGTTTACAGGATGGCAAGCACTTTAAAGCTTTAAAGCCGAATCGGCGGTGATAATGACATAGACTGTGCTCGCGTTTATAGCGGTCTCGGGATGAACTTCTGTTTGAAGTGCGCGTTCGGCTGCGGCTAAGTCTTGATGGTCGATCGTTGAACATCTTTGTTAGGGCTGAAATCTGTGAGGTCAATTCAGCGACTTGTTGCTTAAGCTCTTGTACTTCAGTTTCCACCACTGGATTTAATGTGACTTCTTGTAGGGTAGATGGTGATTTGGTTCTGTACACTGAATGAACTTGGTCTGCGGTTTCTGCTAGCTTCTGTAGAGGTATATCTTTCTCGAGAACCGAAAGAGATTTTCCTAAATCTACAGGTAAGTTTTGAAATCATAGTTTACGTAAAATGGTGTCATACATGGTTTGATTTATCGACGAGTAAACGTTTTAGTCAGTTCGTATTGTGAAATGCTTGGCTAGCACTCACTTGAGTGAGTGAGACTTAATAAAATGTAATGGAAGTGGTCGAACAGGCTGCTCATAAGTAGCAGTGCTAGCAAATATCTTGCACACATCTAGCTAAACATCATCATGATTCTAACCAGTAATGAACGACATTTTTGCTCGTACATTATTTCGCGCTTTTTCCAACAAATACTCAGAAAATAGGGGAGTTTATTAGATCTTGCTCTTAGGGTTACTCCACTAACAATAATACAACAGTCTCTGACACTCTTGAAATGTGTGTGTGTGTTGGGCTCCTTCGGTCGATATCCACCATGGATGTACATCATAAGCGCATGGGGTTGCCATGTTCCACAGCTTTTTGAATGAATCAACAGGTTGATTCCGTAGAAATGTCACTTCTGCAACGCTCACAGTGATATGCAGTACTCGAAATAAGATGTCAATTGCAAGCCTACAGCATGATCTACGATTGGCAGCTAAGAGCAACATCGGTTGCTCTCCGGCTTGCAGACGTCATATGTTCAATGCCGAAAGCTTTCACAACTATTTGACTTCCTGATTCCAACTGACCATAGAGTAGATCTTATGGAATGCGACAATTTTCCATTCTCTACACGACTTAGCAAGCGTAGGCGGCGCTGTCGTAGTTGGTTAAACATGCTCTTCAGACCAGCTATAAAAACCACTTCAGCATTCGTTGCTTTGTTCATCCACGATATGTTCAAGGTACGACGGATGATACCTAAAGAAAACGTTTCCGATTGTGTCTTGCGTCCAGGTTCCATTGACATACAGTACACATGCTCTGTTCACCATAATCATTGTTTTCACAGTCAACTAGCTGTTTTTCTAGACACGAAAGTATAATCGGGACAAACTGGCAGCTGTTCTGCCAATTCTTATATCAATCTTAGTGTCTATTAAAAGGTTATCTGCAATGGTTGAACCAAGATATTTCAGGTGATGTGGTGGTTTTGAGCTGACAGTTTTCAACAATTATGATGGGAGGGGATACAGTTACTTTACCAAGAACTTTGATGTTGTTCACGCTGATTCTTTGTCTAAAGATTTTACATGTTGACAAATACGGTCCATTAGCAACTAGAGGATGTTCTCACGAGAATACAACGTTAGTTTCATGTTTGGCAAAAAGCAGGTTACGAATGAGCACATCCCGTACCTTAGTTTCTCCTTGTGAAGGGTTAAGGTTAAAAAGTTTGCCATCACATCGCGGGCGTTGTTAAATCCCGTCTGTTTTGGTCATAAACACCCGCTATAGTAGCGAAGAAACGAAAATGCCGAATTAAATGGTAACATGAACACACTTTTTTTGACGTTTCGGCGAATTTCAAAATCTTCTGAACTGCAACCGCTAAAATGAACTGAGTCATTCACGTAAAAGTGGAAAGAAATAACGAGCTTGATCAATCCTGAATTGTAGCCTATAAAATCGAGCATTTCGAAAAGACTCTCTATGCTGACGTAATTAAAATAGAAACAGCGTATAAAAGCATTCGCTGTTCTCGACATTTTCTAGATGTTATCATAGGGAGTAAATCATGTCTACCGTAGATCTTCCCATGTGATGAACTCACTGAGATTCAGAGTAAACGCTATCAGATAGTTCTTGTGGCCCCATCTGTGAAAATTTAGCAAACAATTTGCCTACAACACTCACAGAGGGCGATTTCACTGTAATTGTTACAGTCAACCTTATTCTTAACTAGCATGATGTTGATGGTTACTCGCATCGCTTTTGAGACACCGCCCTACTGCCTGCATTAAAAAAGCAATCGATGATGTGACTGTAATAAAGCTACTTTGCAGTAGTTGATAAGTTCAGGTGGAATTTCGTCATCACCAGGGGACTTTACTCTCGCTAAGAGGTTGATTTCTCATTTGAGCTCATCAAAAATAGGTGACTATCTAGAGTTTGATGTTTTGTAAACGCTCATCATTATGAAGAGCATGCGATAAAAACCCTGTTTTCCATAGAGTAGAGAGAAAAAAGTATGTGACCCGTCATTCTATCTGTTTAGAGTTATTTGCAATTGGGTTACCAGATGACAACTTAATGATAGCCGTTTTAACTTTGTTCGGACCAATGTCTCTCTTGATCCCATTATACATAACGTAAAAATTATCAGTATCAGCACTTTTTATGGATACTGAGGATAATTTTATTCCAGTAGTCATTTGCAAATCATCTTGCAGTCTGTTGTACCTCCTTTCTAGCCGCTCTTAGAAGTCGTAAGTTTTCATATGTTGGCATACCTTTGAACTCCAAGAATGCTGACCGTTTCTCATCCAACACAGCAGTCATCTCAGAAGCTTTCTTCGGACCGAAAGTGGAAAGTTTAAATTGGCATATGCAGCTTTTTAGCGATTTCCAGGATTCTGAGGCCGATTCAACTCCGGTTGTCTCGTCGAACTCGGCTGTGAAGGCTTTTGCAAATCGCGCAGATAGATTAGGTTTGCACATGCAAGTGAAGTATATTTTTGGCTTAGCAGAAAATTTGGCGCTGTGTAGTCTAATCTGGGGAAACTTCAGCTTTGTACAAAACAGCCAATGGTCAGTGTCGCAGTCTGCATTTTGATATGATCTGATCAGAATTACGTTCACTATATTAGCGTGCCTAACAAGAATAAGATCAAGCTGATGTCAATGCTTAGAGCGAGGATATTTCCAAGAGAGTTTATGCTGTGTTTAAGTTTGAAATAAAGTTTGACTGGCACAAAGACTGAAATTTCTGCACCGTTTTTTAAAGGCTTTGTCAATTGTCAATGATCTTACCTACTCCGACCCTCCCGAAACAGTTTTCTCAAGCTTCGTAATCTGCACCAACTCTGGCATTGAAATCACCCAATACCACTAAACAGTTTTTAGTGGCATGAGTTTGAGGAGTCTTGTGTGGTTGTGATAAAAAGCGTCTTTTTTAGCAGGCGTGGCATAAAGCGTCGGTGCCTAAACGTTGACCAACGTAATAGTATCACTAATGCACTTTAGAATTAGATTCCAAATCCTTTCTCTCCCTCTGCTACTTTAAATAGGCTGTTTTGCACGGCTCTAAGAAGTGGAAAGTTTTTATCTGTTGGCATTCGTTTAAACTTCAAGAACGCTGACCATTGCTCGTCCATGACAATGGTAATCACAGCAGCTCTCACTTCAAACCAGTAGCTCATTCTAGCTTTTTTCCGGATATAAGTGAAATGAGCGACACGGCGTATGTATCTATTGAACGTTTCCTAGTTGATCAAATTCATGTGGATATGTTTTGCCGATATCAGTCTTGGAGGCTTGTTCAAGTCACAAAACACGGTTAGGTTCACACACACGAGTGATGTTCCTCCTAGGATTAGCAGACAATTTGGTGTGTAGTGAATTAACGAAATCGCGAATTCAAACGCAGCTATATCGACCAGTCAACCAAACATCTATCTCTCAACGGGCTGGCTAAAATTGTTCTACTAACATGTGTGACCACGTCAAGGGATCCAATACGATGACAAAGAATTCAATTGATCGGGATTTGACTGTAAGGCTTGTTACCAAGACAGCCACATAGAACCAACTTGACTTCTGAGCCGAGGGCCTGGATCCGGTAGGCAGTTATAGTGCTTCGGTAAAATGTACTTTTTGCCAACTACACTTGCACGTGACTTGTGATGAGATTTTGACTGATGAGTGTTTAATGCTTGTGAACGATAATATTTATCCATCAGTTTGTTACTTCTGTATTGCTTGTCGAAATTTAAATATAAATGGTCATCACAAGAGTATATATTCATGTGTTGGAAACGAGCCATATAAAATAGAGAGTAGATTGTCGCTGCTGGAAGAACAGCTTGCACCAATAAAGAATTATATAAACTCGCTAATCAAGCCTAAATAATTTAAATTGAACCAACGGATATATTCAACTTCACCACCCTCAAACCATGCTCCTCAAAAGGTTAAATTGTTGCAACAGGACACCCAGGAGAGTGTTAAAAACGCCTTAAAGCCTAAACCATCTACCAGGAATGCCCCATTAAACAAAGTTGTTAGAAAGGAATTTCGCTCAGTGTTATCCTCACCAACGTGCCAGAGTTGACGAAGACGTAATTCTCGAGTAAAAACCGCATGACTTGACTAAATGGTTGAAACTGTGCACTCTGATGAATCTACAAGCTATTCATCTAATTTAGTACATCCGCTTAAGTCGTCTCCCCAAAGGGCTTAACCAAGATAAACCGCGGTTGCTGAAGTTAGTATTGCAAAACGAGAAGGAGTCAGAGTATATATTTCTATGGACATACATTTTACGGGATGGCAAGGTAAATAAATCTCGTGTATTTAATGATGTGTCTTGGTCAAAGCTGGTTAAATCGCCACTGAATGGGAATCAAAACGAACTAAAACGATCGTGATAAACGTATACTTATTTTCTTAAATGTCCCAGAAGCTCCCACGGGTTTAGATACAACATGTAAATCCAACCACGGTATACAGCAGTGAAGATTTATTAGTAATGCTATCCAAACCAGCAATGCAGCGGTTATTGATAATTTTAGAAATGCCCAAAGTCACCGAATTACAAATGTGATGTTCCACGGGCCCTTAAATTGACACTGTTGACCACCGCTATGGTAAATACTGTACTTAACCATTGGAACCAGCATCGATACAAACTTCCACGAGAGATCAAACTTATCACTAGACACATAAAAACCAATCATATAGTGGAAGTTTCTGAAACTTCTGGTACCGAACATAGCGATACCGGGAATCGTGATCTAAAAAACGGATGTCGACCGACTCTATCGGAGTCGGCGTTGTAATATATCCATTAACACGAGCACCACCATCATTGACACCTACCCAACTTAACTGCTCAATTACTTATCACCCAACAATGTTATCCAGATGAAACATTAAATGTTTGCACACAAACGCACAATGCTTGACCAATAAATAACCCGAGCTAATCGACGTTCGTGAAAAATATTCACTACTCCTGATAGCCGTAACTGAATCCAGGTTCGGCAATTTACCGAGGAGGAGATTTCTATTACAAACATATTTCATTTCATGGTGATCGTATGGACCGTGAAGAAGGAGGTGTTGCAATTCAATATCACCAACACCTCTCTTTCAGAAAAATCACAGATAACGATTTGATACTGGAAGACACAATATGGTGTTCACTTGAATTAGTAAGAGTTAAAAATTAAGTTGTTGGTGTGATTTACCGATCACTGTCAGTAGAAAAAGCATACAGTGATAGTTTACTCGAGTTAACTCAACTGATTGTTTCCGGATATCGCAAAAACGTCCTGATAATGAGTGGCTTTAATCTCCCGAATTTAATGAAAAACGCGATTCCACTAAAATAGTCTCTTGATAATCTATTCTAACAAACGTTAAACAAAATTCCTTTATTTTCCACATCTTAAGCAGCACTCGCTTCAGAGGCACAAACACTATCCATATTCGATCTTGCTCTGACAAGTGAGGAAAATGTCATCGATGTTATCCTATGAAGGACAACTTGGAAAAAGTGATCATGTAGTCATTGTTTTTGACTGTATTGCTGAAGCGGAAAAAACAGCCTTGGGGCCAATACCATTTCTGGTGTACACGAGCAATATACTAAAATAGTACGCAGTAAAGTCATCTTATTTACGGAAAACATTAAAGTTTAGACTAATGTGCGTACTATGAAGATTGCAAACTTCTACAAAAAATCTCAGAGTACTTCATGCGTAATTCTCGCGAAAGTGCCTACGATTCAACATCCATAAATATAAAATGTTAAAAGTTGGTAAATCATTCCAAATCAGATACTCTCTGGGATCTCAGCAACTTTCAAGGGTGAAAAACTAGGTGTGGGAATAGCAGTATTTTGAAGTTTTCACGACAGTGTTCGATGCTCAGCCAAACCATAGTACTGCTCAGAAGGATCTTCGTTGGTTTCACAAAGCAGGTACTCCCACGGATAATTAACACCTATATGAGGTTAAGAAATGCAGTACGCTGTTCAAGAATAGTGACCATGGTTACTAAAGGACATGAATTTGCTGCGACGCGTATACCACCAAGTTTCGAAACTGTTACCGGACTAAACAACAGACTATATGAGTAAAGGATTGCAACTCTGAACCAATTTTACTTTTCGTACCACCATGTCGTGAGTGATTTGATCATGCTGCTCAGCATTATGCATACAGTGAATCACCAACTTGAACAGGTGATAGCAGATCTCATCGCTACAAGTTAATTATTCCACACTCCAGATCAAATTGTCGAAGGTTTTTATTTGCTCTCCGAGTTTGCTTTATATGGAACTCTATGCTCCAACAAATCATTTGTGCATCAAGCTTGAACTTATTCAAGGCTGAACTTGACAAGAATATTTTGACCAAAACCAACCTTGCATCTCAATACATAATCAGACATTCCGTATTGATAAATCATCTTTTTTGTTTCGATGCATTTCCTACATTTTTATCTATGGTTATTGTAAATGTTTGCTTTTTAGAACAATAAAATTTAGAATTACTACGAATTACTTTAAATATAGTCTGGCGGAACTTCAGTTTCATACAAATCAGCGTGTGTCGCAGTCTGTGCTTTCATTTGATATTATGAAAAGTACGTTTTTAATTTTAGAGCGCTTAGCGAGAATAAGATGGAGCTGATGCCAATGCTTTGACTGAGGATATTTCAAACAGACATTATGCTGAGTCTTCGTTAAAAAACTATGAGTGACACAAAGATCGAACTATTTGCAGATTTCCAAAAGGCGTTGTCCATTTTTATTGTGTCTAGCTAATCCGAACTTTCCCCGACTGCTTGATCAAGAATCTGAGTCCAATAGGGTATTGAAACTGTAGCGGTTGATCCAGCGGAAATTTCACCACTAACCACTTACGCCTTCTGATTATTGTTCCTAAACAAACCAAGACACACTTCTCAACGTAACACAGCATACTGATTCAACACAATCACACGATACACTTGTCTCAAAACAGAACACGTGAGCGGCGTGAATAATGTATTTAAATTGTTTTCATATTTACATATATCATTATAAGAAAAATGATGAAACATGCGGGTTTAATAGAATAATAATAATACTTCCATAGAGTGCTAGAAGTGAGTGAAACACTCGAATCGAAAACTTAATCCGCGTAATCTGCAAGATTTGCAGGTCACCTGACTCTCCGACCTGACCGAGGTTTTTGTATTGGCGAGGGCGAGTCAGAAGATGAAAGAGAGATTTCACACGGTTAGGTTGATTGGGTTGACTGAGGCACACTGAGAATAATAAGAGTGGACAGGGTTAAAGCAAAACTGTCAACATCGTGGGTACCACTTCGGGTGTGAACGATTGAGGATGGTGTGTGGTCGCACAATCTTTAGATAAAAGCTATAACGCGATGCGTTAGAACAACTGGTGGATTGTGTCTTGGGCTAACGGGGATGACGATTTCGAGAGTAACTACGGGATCGTGCGATGTTTTTGTACTTGCTTTGACAAGTTATGGAACGTCAATTTGAACTCTTCAAAATCGCTTGGGATCTGTGTACTAGAATTTGCGTCACTCGTGTGTCTTACGTGAGATAATATAACACTGTGCGAGATATCGTCAACTTCGTCTGCAATGCGTGCCAAGAGTTTGCGACTGGTGTGTTTGTCCATATTGACTAAGACTTCGCGGACTTCGGATGTAAGCCTCTGCTGCCATGATTCACGAATGATTTTGTCATCCACAGGCTTGTCTCCTTTTATGTGTCGCGGGTTATGTGACGGAGTGTCATCACCCATTTCTACGCCTGACAAAAGCTTCCCTAGGTTTTGCTCGTTAGTAGACGAAATGCTTGAAATAATGTCATGTTTAAGTACATCGTGCGGATTATCAGCCTGGTGGTTGTATATTAAATCAGCAACCTATTCTGCGACAGACGGTGTCAACATACCAACTACGCGGTTATGCTGGGCTCGTTTATTTTTCACGCGTTAAGGCTCGAATCGTGCTTCGATTTTGCGAACCAGAGGCGAGGGTCGTTCATACCAAAATAGGGAAGGCTAAAGTGTGACATAACGTCTGTAGAAATATCCTCAGATGGTGTATCAGAAAATGTTGACTCAAAATCCGTTTCGAAAATAAATAAAATTATTTGACAAAAAATCAAAATTAGTTTTAGTATATGGGACGGAGGAAAATTTCAAAAAGAAAATTGATCGGGGCTCCTAATTTGTAGCGGTTGATCTAGCGGAGATTTCATCACTAACTGCGTACGCATTCTGATTATTTTACCCAACAAACCGGAACACATCTCAGCGTAACGCGACTTACATATCCAACACAATCACGCGATAGACTTGTATCAAAACAGAACACGATGGTGGTGTGAATAATGTATTCAAATTGTGTTCATATTTACTTGTATCATAACACAAAAACCAAGACGAAATATGTGGGATTAATATAATAATAATATTAACAACAACAACAACAACAACAACAATAATAATATTAATAATAATAATAATAATGTATATTCTTGGATAAACCGAGTCCTGCAATGCATGATTGTGGAAACACCATTAAACAAACCAATGCAATTTCACAGCTTTTCAGTGGCCTTCCTGTGAGGACTTTTGTGAAGCTACGATATAAAGATATTTTTGCAGCCGTTGGTGCCTAGAAGTTGAAGAACCTAATTGTAACGGCATTTCACTTCATATATAGATTTCCAATCTGTTCGCTCCCTCTGCTGCTAGTAGTAGGTTGTTTCGCACGGCAAACTCAACATCATGCAGTCAGCAAACCATGGCAAGAGTGCAATGTTTTGCTCGGGTCTGCCCAGCTCAAGGAAATCGGTAGCCTCCAATGAGACATGATTGCATCTTTAACCGGAAAATCGTGTAAACAACATTTAAAAAAACAATCGAATAAGAAGAATCAGCCTATTTAGCCAGCACCGGATGAAATCGGTTAAGGTTAAGCGAAACCAAAATTCACACATGCACTGTCAAGCGAGTAATAATTGTACCTAAAGCATACTATGTTAAACATTCAAATAAAATTATGCAAATGTTTAAATTACATAATATTTGTCCATCGTATCGCCGGGATCCATGTTGTGAATATTTTAGCTCCTTCTATCTTGTTAACGCTTGTGTTCCAGCATTACTGATTTCAACTGCTCCCACCTGCAAACTATCAACATAATGTCCTAATATTCTGCCACATAACATCAAAATTGTATAAGTCATCATTGTGACTGGTATACAACACATGTAACAGTGCATGATTACTCTCATACCAGGAGATATTTGTGAAGATATTGTTTGAAGTGGTGGACGCTCTTCTGTGGCATACCACCGAAAGAAATCTGGACGCTCGGTTGGCTCATTAGCCACATACAGTCCTTTGCAAACTGAACTGAACTGAACTAATGGTGACTCCTTGATGAGTGCCCGTTTTGCCCACCTATCACGTGGACGTTTCCAAATGTATAACGTTTTCTCTTCAACCCTAGTGTTCAGTTCCCTAGCAGTCTGTCAAATGTACACAACGCAACAATCTATATAACGAGATTGTAACCACAATTTGTAGAGCCATCTAAGGGTAAATTATCGTTGAAGAGCACTAAACCTGAATGAAGAGTTCTAACCTACATCGATGGTTAGACAGCTTCTTAACTAATCGCACTAACTATGTTAGAATTGCAGGGGAGGGCTCGCAGGAATCACTGATTCTCAGTGGAGTGCCTCAAGGCTCGGTGCTTGGTCCATTACTTTTTCTTATTTTTGTAAACGACCTGGCAGCGTGCTTGAGTTCACGCTGCTTCCTGTTTGCTGATGATGTTAAGATCCTAGGAACCGACAGTAGAGATACGCTTATCTCTGATTTAGAAAAAGTAATCGAGTGGACAAAGACCTGGGACTTGCCACTAAACCTGGGGAAGAGCTGTCTTCTGACGACTGATTTAGCGACAACCCAACTAGAAGTTGGAGAAGGAACTATCAGAATAGCGGCTGCTCAGAAAGTGAAGGATCTTGGCATTACTATAACAGGCGATTTTAAATGGGCTACTCAATGTGCCGAAGCTGCAAACAAGGCTCGCAGAGAATTGTTCAGACTTCGCTCAGCGTTATCTTGCCGAAAACCTTCAATCTTCATTCCCTTATACAAAGTAGTCGTGCGGCCTCACTTGGAGTACTGCGTTCAATCCTGGGCACCGTACTAAAAAAGGATATAGCATGTCTCGAAAGGGTCCAGCGCCTTGCGACTAGGATGGTTGAGGGTCAGGCAGGTAAAACTTATGAGGCTAGACTCAAGGACCTCGGTTTGTTCTCACTAAAGAGACGGCGGCTGCGAGGTGACCTAATAGAAGCCTTCAAGATTCTAAAGGGTCTTACGGGTGATAATATTACTGAAATCCTTAAACTTGCACCTAAAGCAGCTACAAGGGGTAATTCCATGAAACTTCTCAAGAGTAGGCCCAGGTTGCTGGCACGTGAGCACTTTTTCAGCAACCGTGTGGTCAACTTCTGGAACAAGCTCCCAGATTGTATAGTAAGCCTCCCAAATGTGTTGAGCTTTAAGAGGGAATTAGACGTTAAATGGTCTATCATATTTCCGCACATTGTCTAATATAAAAACTTTAAAAAATCAAAAAAAACTTATTCTTACATTTTTATCATATCTGTCTAGGCCTGGACAACCTGACAGTAAATTAGCCCACATGCAGTCTATGACTGTGTTTCACTTTACCTCGACTAGTCTAGTGATTTCATACACCACACATTGTTCACGCATATTATTGCATTGTTTCCTGAATAGCTGACCTCTCACCGTGCTGTTGAAGAGAAACCCTACCTTACTATCCAGATATTCGGAAACAAGAACGTGTGAAAAGTACGAACTGTATACTGGATATCGAAGTGGCAGGGGTTCAACCGCTTACCGTCGAAGGAAATCTGGGCGCGTGATTGGCTTTTAGCCACCTTCAGCCCTGTGCAACTTGAACTTGAACTTGAACTTGAACTTTCTTGTATGTTACCCGATAGGCATCACAGACAAACAATCATGTGCAAACTAAATCGAACCTGGGTAAAGACTGCTTAGAAATATAAACAATTGTATCGAGCAAACATTGTTGAAGAATTCGTAATTTTGTTTATGATGAGTAAATGTGATTTTATTCTTTTTTTAAACGGTTTCCGCAATAATAATTTATTCCGCGCATTTTGATTAAGTATTTTGATTAGTTACGGATGGACGTTATGATATATATAAATAATCGACCCTAATAATTCGGTTCCGTGGTAGACCACATTCCAAATTTATATGTTTTTGTTGCCTACACGCTTTTTGAACGAATTTTCGAACACGCAAAGCAATGTGTAAAAAATTGTAGTGCTGCTACCCATCAACCATCATATATGAAAACGTCATACTAGACTGGAAGTTATAAGGCAATTCTTCAACACGATGTAAGAAGTAAAAAGCTTGTTTTCAACATGTACAGTGGCACATAAAAGTAAAAGTCTAGTGAAGTTTGGCGTTCCATGGCCTTATAGCTGGCCACGTTCGCGTTCAGCCTTCACCATCGCTAGATTTTTGCGGCATTTGGACAGGTAGAGCATCAACTCAGGACACAGCTACCCACCACATCCTATGGAGCAGGACCCAATCAAGTTGCAGCGTGTGTACCTGAAATGATAGAGAACTGGAAAAGAGTTGGAAAGTGAAAGTTGAAATGTGGGTGGCATAGAAAGAGGACTCACCATTGCCAAATATAAAAATATATCCCTGATCACGGCACAGAGAAATGAAGTTCGGGAAAATGTGCGTCTAGTTTGGATTTGAAGAAAGCGGAGAAGATTCATCATCGGGAATATTATTCCAGGCGACACAAACAGAGAAGTTTCTTTTGCAGTTGATGCGTTAGGTCTTTAGAACCAGTTTACGGGAATGACCGCGTAGATGAGAAGTTTTTCGTTAAAAGCCAACAGATTTGAACATGGATGATTTGGTGTCGACAGAATTTGTTAAACAAAATAAGATCCCCACGAATCCATCTGTATTTCATACCGAACAAATTGAGTTTCGCTCGTCTTTCAGAGTATGGGAGATGAAACGGATCTCTTACTAGCTTGGTTTCTCGTCTCTGCATCCCTTTGTCCTTTAATAGCCATGATTTCCAAACTTGCACAGCATCCTCCATATGTCGGCTAATGAATGACCCCAGGCGCACAAGAAATGAGGCTGTTTCGTACTTGTTAAGGGCTCGGAGTAAAAGATCTAAATTGGTGCTGGCGCTGTTAGCCGCTTTCCTGCACCTGGCGGAGACTCAGTTTGTATTTTTTGACGACTCCCAGGTCGCGTTCAGTAGTTGTCACCCTGAGTAATTGATCTGCAAGAAGATAACGTGGAGCAGCGCTTATACGAGTGAAAAAAACACGGCATTTCGTTACGTTAAAGAGAACCTTGTTGTCAGTTGACCACTTATTTCGTGTTAAGTTCGTCCTGGCGCAAATTCACATTCTTTTGGACGCATATTGTACCTTAAATTTTAATGTCGTCCGCGTAAAGCAACACGGGCGATTTCGGAGAGCTCGTAACGCCATTAATGAATATGAAGAACAGGTAAGGATCTAAGACTGATCCCTGTGGAACCCCACTTAGAGTTGCAAATGGAGAGGAAAAACAGCTGTGCACTCGAAATCGGACGCTTCGGTCACTCAGATAACTCTTCAGCCAATAAATTGATTTCCCACTGAGTCAATGCGAGGCTAACTTCTGTAGGAGAAGTCCGTGGTCGACCCGGTCAAGCGCTTTGGAAAAGTTTAAGTAGAGCACGTGAACTTCCATGCCACGGTCAGCAGCGTTCGTCCATTGATAACGAGCAAGCATAAGATTAGTTGAACAGGAACGGTGACGTCAGAACCCGTGTTGAGCTTCAGATAAGAGACGCTGCTTCTTAGCATAAACCACTAACGTGTCTGCCATGACCAATTCCATTACTTGAGACGGGACTGACAGTGAGGTGATGGGACGGTAATTGAATACTTGAGATCGAGAACCACCTTTGTGGTTTGGCGTGATAGAACCACATTTCCACTCAGCGAGGAGACAACCGAGATTGAACAGGTGTTGTAAAAGACTGTCCAAAGTTAAACACAATGATGAGGCACACTCATGAAAAGTTCGTAGGTAAAAGCCATCAGGGCCGTCAAAGCTCATTGTTCGCAAGCTTCTCAGCTTACGAAAAGTGCCACCCGGTTTTGGGTGTGGGCGTGATACTACCCGGTTGCCCAGAGCGAAGTAGAGGAGTTGATCTTAAGGGCTCCCACCTCAAGCCTTTGGTCCGAAAGCCTAACCCGCAAGGCAGCGGAGCGAGATTATGGATCGCACCTATCGGGGCCGGATACTGTAGAGACAGTTCACAAGCCCTTCGCGAGGTAGAGATGTGATGTGAAAGCACAAGCCTGATCCAGGCAAAGTGCCGCACAGTCACAGACTGTACGAGGTAGAGACCAAGCAGGGACTCCCGACATCATCCCAAACCAGTCGAGTCGGTGATCCTTGCGGATTCATACGCCTCTCCTGGTATAAAATGTCCACGAGGAACAAGGAGCATTGGAGCATTGGTGACTTTTGGTAGTGGCGAGTCACGTCCGCCACGTTATGATATCGTCGTCGGTGATTGTGGCTTTTTATAGGGAGTCTACTTGCCAGGCAAAAACCCACCACATCCTCGGACATCACCGTTGTAAGGAGACTGTGTTTGTCTGGCCTCTCACCATTGACCAACCTGGTATGAGTAACTCTGAAGATGCCACGAAGACATCACCCAGTATAGCTCAATGGATCATCGAGGCACGCAAGCCGCTGCACCACGTCAAGGTCCAGTCTCAGCGCACCGGAGTGTAGTATCAGTAGGTTCTTCAAAGACAGCGCGATACTTAAGTTGTAATGTTTCAGCTGCTGCCTCTGCCGTTGGAGCCGCGCCTGCAGAAGTTTTCAAAACAGTCACTCCAGGTCTTATGTATCTGAGACTGTTAACAAATCAGAAGAGCCGCTTGAGGTTAACAGCAAAGCACGAGATAGATGACACGGTGATGCAAATGGTCCTCTCGAATAAGGGTGGTAGTCTTGTTGCGGTACAGACGGAAGCGTTCCCATTGTGGTATGAAAGCACAAGCATGATCCAGGCAAAGTGCCACACAGCCAGAGACTGCACGTGGGCTAAGAAACCGTCAGGTTGTCCAGGCCTAGACAGATATGAGGTGGTGCTGGGGACTCCGCTTTGTATCCAAACTCCCAAGATTCTTCAAAAAAGCTGACTCATCCTTCAGGAGGAGATAGTCGCACAAATTTAAAAGTAAGATATGAGGAAGAAAAAAGAACAGGAGATGGTAGTGAGACTCCAGCTTGTTTTAGCATGCAGCTCACTACCGGTGGCCAATCAATTTAGCACGGTGTTAGCCGGAGAGGGGTTTCGGATGTAAACAAGCGATTCCATGTTTCTTTTGCGTATCCACTTCCTGGTACGACTACGACGAATGTTTGTCGTGGACTTGCTTAAAGTAACTTCCTTGAGTGTTATACAGAAGGAATACAAACCGGGAAGTTGGGTCGAGAATTGGTACCATGCGTCATCGGCATTTAGGGCAGTCAATAGTCCAGTCTTCGAGTAACATAAGTGTGTTGAGGAAGTCGTAGTCCGTTCAACATCAGGTCAATGTGGGAGTGTTCGCGGCGTTGTCACCTTAAGAATAGAAGGCAAAACGAAGAAACACGGTCATTCTGTCAAGGGTGGGTGCCGTTCTACGGTTTCGACCATGAACTCGTCGTCCATTAGAATGAGGTCGAGTACAGATGGTCTATTATACGAACGGGAGCGTGTGAGTTCAAATGAGTGGTTAAACAACGGGTGAGTATGTATGAGATCGAGCAATTGTAGTGAAAATCGGGGACTGCAATATCGGCTACGGAACAAGTTTGGTAAATTGAAGTCTTCCATAGTAATAGCCTGCGAATGTGAATGTTGTAAAACGGGTGGTGTCTGCCAATAGCTGAACATCTTAAGATGAAGAGTTATCGGGAGGGCGATAGAGAACAATTATTAGGATAGTATCTCCAGTGAAAAGTTTCAAGATACAGCACAGTGTGTCGGTGATTTGATAATATCTGAGTCAAGTGGGCTGGAAGTGACTGACAGATTCACCTATCTAGGGAGCTGCATTATCACTGGGGGCGATATCGAAGCGTAAATCACAGCACGGATTGCAAGAGCACGCCATTCTTTCGCTGGGCATCTGTGGCACCGACGCGATGTTGGATTACGCTTGAAGGACAGAGTGTACCAGGCCACCGTACGAGCAGTTCTACTGTATGGCTGCGAGACGTGGACGCTGCTACATGCCGATAGTTAACGATTATCGACGTTTGATCATCGCTGCCTGCGGAGTATAGCTCGTTTAAGCTGGCAACAGAAAGTCAAAAATGATGACGTCAGGAGGGCAGTCCTCGGCGAACGCTCTGTGCCACTCCCCGATCATATATCCATGTGCCAGCTGAGATGGCTGGGGCACGTTCTCCGTATGGATGAGCGACGCCTTCCTCGCCTAGCTCTTTTTGCTCTCGCTGGACCTGATTGGAAACGTCGCCGTGGCGGACAAAGGAATACCTGGCGGAAGACCCTCAAGCGTCTAACAGCCCCACTAGCCATCGTGGGAACATCGCGCTTACCCGTGCGGGGTCCGAAGGACCGTGAAGATATGTGGCTGATAACACTCAGTGTGATGGCAAAAGAAAAGAACCAGTGGCGAGAATCCTGCCGTGCTTGTGTTCCCGTTTATCAGTGACCCTCCCTTATTCCAAAAAAGACAAAAAAGATCAAAAATGGCATGTGTAAACAGACAGACAAAAAATCCCCCTTTTTCCTTTTTTTCTTTCATCATGCACCTTCTTCATGGTATACTTGTTGCCACATCGTCTGTAAAGACTTGTGTGATAATAATAATAATAATAATAGTAATAATAATAATAACATTTCAATATAATCCTCTCTAACAGCAGAACTGTAAGCATTGGTGTATCATAACGGTCGGTTCTATGTCCTTTTTGTTTTTGCTTTACGTAAGTGATATAACACAAAATCTACAACCACGTTATTTGATGTTTTGCGGTACACAGTTATATCATTAATTAATCATTAAATAATGCATCGCGCTGAGACTGGACCTTAACGTGGTGCGGCTGTTTCTGTACCTCTATGACCCATTGAGCTATGCTGGGTGGTGCTCTCCAGGCTGGTCTCCCCGCGGTAAGATATCGCAGTGGTTGGTTGCGATTCAGTATATGTCCTAAAACCATGTTCAATGGCAGCATTGCACTATGCATCTTATTAAAGTTTTTGCTTAACCTTGTAAGTTATCAAGTGGATTGACGAGAAAAGCTTTTTATGATGCATGGCAGTGAAAGCCGCAAGGAAGCTGCCATGTTGATGTCGCTCTACTCGTTCAAGAAACTTGTTTCAATGCCTTTTCCATTCGAGGTGTAGGCACATCTACCCAGTTTGTTTGTGCTTACTCTTCTATAGAATCCGTAGCTATTTAAGTCCCACCCTTCCCCATCTTTTAGGATTTTACTTTTTCATGGTTGTGTGGCAGTTAAGCATTCGGTACGCGCTACCGGTGTAATGCTGTCTGTGATGATGATGATGATTTATATTGTGAGCTACCGCCTAAGCGCAATGGAATTAATTGTTGATATTAGAATCAATATTTTATGCGGGTTTGGATGCTCGGGCTTAGACAGGTGAGCAATTAACGTTGTCGAATGAAACAATCGTATGATACTTATGTGCTGTGCAATTAACAGCACTAAATTGAATAGCCATCGGCGATGCGCTGCACACGGAAAGGCGCTGGAGTCTCACTACACTTTTTGTTTCATATTTTAATTTCTCATATCGGTCCAGGCCTGAGCAACCTGACAGTGTCTTAACCCACGTGCAGACAATGACTGTGCGGTATTTTGCCTGGATATAAGGCTTGTGCTTTCATGAACCGCAAGTCTGGAGTCAGACAAAACATCAAGTACATATCATGCACACACAATAAGATTAAATTGAGATAAAACATACAACTATATTACCTGGGCTTTCAGAAAAAAACTGATTTTTAGCAACCTGTATTTTTCTCAAGAGCGAAAAAACATTTGAATGTCCTACATGGCGCATCGTGGTTAGGGCATAACCGTGACGTAACGAATATACCATGTCACGTTCAAAAAAGCTTGCTCTGTTTCGAGATTGCTAATGGTCCATGTAGTATGTTTGTCTGTACACGTTATTGTTTAATGCTATTTATATAAGGAGGTAGTAAGCGATGCAGTACTTTCTACTTGCATTGACAAACTCATTCACATTACTTCCTTGTGTAAATGATGCGCACTTGTATATTTACATGGAGTGTATCCACGACTCTATGGTGTTTTTTGTAAGAATAGAGTTAAACTGCAACTATAGAGTTAAACTACAATTTGTCGTTTACACTGTTTGTAGAAATATTTTGTAAAACACATGCAAGGAACAACATAATCGCAACCACTCATGATAGCATCTCGTTCAATGCACTTTGGGTCGTACGGACAATATGCTAAACATCAAAACAGTGATTAAATTAGAATCAACTTGAATTTTGAGGTCAATTCTATGCACTATTCATTCAATCAACCATGACGTTTAATCAAGTGTTACATAGCAAACAGATCTCAGAACCATGCGGCACAAAACACACCTTTTGATCGATTTAGCCACAATTGTTCAGAGAAATGGATCGTTCCTTTTTAACTTGATGAATGGAGCAACACCCAACCGACCATAGTTTCTTCCAAGTTATGCTGTCGTCACATATATTTTCCCGTTGTGAGTGTGTAATTGTGATGAGGCGTCCTCACCCATGACACGTGCGACTTGGTAATGTCCTTATCCGTACATTGCGGATGCATGCTGTTAAACGTGGTAACCTTACGCTTCAATGTCCTTATTCTGTAATTCGCACACCCCTTTCTGTCCTCTATATAAACACTGGCCCTGTCCAGCTCTAGGACCTGTGAACCTGTGTCCTGAGTCTCGGCTTGGTCATTTCATATCCATCCTGTGTTGTCTTGTTCTCGGTCTCGGTGGGCTTGGTCTCTCGTATCATCTAGTTGATCACCTGGCACAACTGTCTCTCAAACTCACTACATAGCAAATTGAACATTTGTTTGGCTGCGCCAGTTCCTTCTAACAGTTGCTTCGTGTTTCAACTTTAACACCAGAATAGTTTCGTTTAACCCGCAACGCGATTTAAAATATTAAAAAAATATTTTCGTATATTTTTAGGATATCTATAAGGAAGGTATCGATATTGAAAAACCGAGATATGATCAAGCTACTTACGTTGGAAGGGTGAAACACTTTTTCATCACCACAAATCCTTTGAACGTTTTGAAAACTTCAGACGAGCTCGATGCTGCCAAATCGATTGTGCAAAAATACAGGTAACCGGCTCAATGAAGATTTACTAACATATAACTTATACAGATCTCGGGAGCCGTTGCCCGGACTTTCTGTGGAAGATTTATGGAAGGCGAAGCAAATTTACGATTCCGCCTTTCATCCAGATACCGGCGAAAAAATGCTATTGTTCGGTAGAATGTCGTTTCAAGTTCCTGGGAATATGTTCATTACCGGTTGCCTTCTACAATTTTACAAGCAAGTTATCAATTTTATAATTTCGATGATTTTTATTTAGTGTTAATCATTTTTATAAAGCACAACACATTCCAAACTAGTTTTATTTCCTCGCCATTGTCATCTGGCAATAGAATTGAAAATCGTTGAATAAGTTATCATATAAACATGGTATGAGCTTGTAAGCCCCCGTTGAATAAGGTTTGAACGACCAACGCACTCATGTGCTGAAGTCGCTCTACTAGCTCAAAAAACTTCATTGAATGCTTGTTCCATTCGAGGTGTAGGCACCTCATCTCTGTTTGTGCTTGCTGTTCTATAGATTACGTATCTATCAAACTTACCTTTCCCTATCTTTTAGAAATTTATTTTTTCATCTTCCCGTGACAGCTAAGCATTCAGTACATGTTACCAGTGTAATGCCCACTGATGATGCCCACACACATGTAGATTGCGATTGGCTTGAACGAAAATTCTCATTCGCATGCATTTTCATCACACGCACATTCGGATCCTGATCTTACTGCCCCTACCTAATGAGTGCGGAACAGCACGAAACCAGTCGTGGTGTGCATGTGATGGAAATGCATGCAAATAAAGATTTTTCTAGTTATCATATAATTTGTTTACCCCCTTTTCTGCCCCATCATCATCGCTGACAGCATTGAATCACCTAAGACGTATGGACGCTTCATTGCCATCTAATCACGAAGCCAATGAGTGTAACATCAGCAAGGCTATTGGTTCATTGACTGTCATGCCTCATAACACGCTTAACTGATCACCCACTCGGATACACCCAAATAAAGTGCATTCAGCAAAGCCGCCAGTGAACACGATTTTGAAAAATATCGAGCCACTGCGATATCGGATCGTGGTGATGCATTCCGAAGACACTAGAGTTTAGAAAGGTTGATAATCTTGAACTGCCTTGTGGCTGTCTGCTCTCCTAATCGTGGCGATAAGAATCAGAATCGGCAGTCGATGGTCAGACGTCCACCTAACCAAGTATAACCAGCGTAAACTGTACGCATCGATCTGCCTCTCTGTATCAATATAACTACCGGCAACCTTATTACGATACCACGAAGATACCAGCACACACCACCACACTCATGGAGTAACACATACAGAACTGCCATCTTGAACACTCTTTGACAGTACTTTCTGACACTAGAGGGAACTTAGTCCGAGAAACGTTTTGAATGAAGAGCGTTGTAAGCTCAAGCTGTTACCCAAAATGAAAAATGAATATTTTTACTTCCGGGCAACAAATTTATCTTGCAGCGCTCTTCATTGAAATGGTGAGCACAATCATGTTTTATTATGTTTTATCTTCCATCGCTTCTTCCTTTCGTGTATCTGTCTTGTGCCATCTCTGACTGTGCGGCACTTTGCTTTGATCCAAACTTGTGATTTTATACATACCTAATACTGAGTCGTGCCTGGATACGCCTTCATGTCGATTCATTCATCGCCAATGCCACACTCGGTGCGCTGTATTTAATACGTGTTGTAATGAGTATTCAATTCCGGTTAAATTCCAACACGTTATGCCGACTCTCTTTAACCAAACGTGGTACCTTTTACACACCAACAAACAATATCGATCATTAGCTCATTCTATAGCGGTTTGCCTTAACCGTTACTGAAACAGTTGTAATCTCTGAACGAAGAGCCGACTCGCTTCGTCTTTTCTTTAGTGGCATTTAGATTTGTGCAGTATTGGGGTGCGTAACCTTGAGTGTTAAATTTACTTCGCTTGCTTGAAACCCAGCTTACCGCCATTTTAGAGTGCCATTTTAAGTACGCTAGACTACCGAATTAAAACAGTTCATTGAGGCCCTGTGTCTACAAATCTAGTTTGGATGCCACTGTTGACTAGGGTTCTTACAAAGAACCACGATGTTGAAATACAGAATCACGAAGTGATTCCTATCGAAGCACTCGAGGCGCATTGAATGACTTATATATTGTGGTACTCACAATTAAATGGGATGTGAGCACCACAATCTAACGAATTTTATACTTCCTCAACGGTAAACAATGCTTGCGACTTTTGTGCTGAGCTTTGATATTAACCAAGCACTGGCGTTGTGTTCCACATTTAATCGCAAGCGACATCACCTAATCAATATCTATATATTATACCGGATTTAAAGTATTTATCTTCTTTCACAAATCCTTTCGGTTTTTTTACAATGACAGCTGTTCAATATCGGAGCTTACTGTAAAATATGATTATAAGGAATTCATTTACGATTAACGTGTTATACCCTTGTGACTTCAAGCTATCCCACGTGCAGCCCTTGATTTCAGCATCGTTAATTGCTGCTCACATTTTCTCCGCCCACTCTACAGCAAGCATGATTCAAGCGTAGAAATCCGTGATATACCATATAAAGTTTTCCAAAAACCATTTGTGAACCTATATAGAAGATAATTTATTTAGGGCTACTAATAAAATGCAGTAAAAACTCAATTTTTTGCCGTATCGCCGATGAGTGCTGAGTTCTGTATGGAACACAATAACCATTGGTATACAGATCAGATAATGAGCGCTCATGAATTACTCTCACCTTCATGAAATAGACACAAAATACGAACGAGTAATTTCGTTCTGCTTTGAACGTTATGACCCCCTTGCTGGTGCATATGCCACATTAGTTAACCCTGATCGAAATCACAGAATGTTGTTCAGTAATGGCTGTTGACATTTACTCACTATATAGCGTGCCAATTCTTTTGCGTATGGAATCTTGTATGCCGATTAAGTAGAGTAATGAGGAACTCTACACGGAAAACATATCAGTAGAAATCTTAAGAACTCGAATGTCACTTCCTCATGCTATTCTTTGGCGCCTCATCACGGTAGGGGCGTCAGCGCCTTACGCCCAGTGCTTTATTTCTTTTTTTAGAACGATTACACTGTGATTATACGGCATTCTCCGATCGATATGTTGTACGGCCATTATGGCATGTTCGCTGATGCACAAAGCGAAATTCTAGGTTGAAGTGATATCGCACAACCCAAGCGATTCCACGGTTAAAGCTACTGTCAAGTTTTGATAAAAAATCGCAATCAGTTTTGACAGGGAGAGTACAACGAATCAATGTTTGGCTTTCTATTTAAGTAGAGGGTGATGCGCAACTATATACCCATGGCCCGAGCTTTTACTTCATAGCCACCTGTGATATTATTGTCCCGATCTAGGTACTCCACGATTGTTCCCCCCGCTATCTTGTTACCTGCCAACAACGTAACGCTTTCTTTACAGATCTTCTTCTGCCGTGATCTTTTGGCAATGGTTCAATCAGACCTTCAATGCAGCAGTGAACTATACCAATCGTAGTGGTGATTCACCCATTTCTGTTACGTGAGTTCTGGTTTGGCGCTATTATTTGAGAATTTCAATAAACTTGTCCCTTTTCAACTATCATGCTTATGAAAAAATGTAATCACACATGCACAAAACTACTAAATTGACAGAAAGCAACCACAACATTTGGCACACTTTAAAGGAATCACAATGTGTTTTCTAGGTAATAACCGCGTAGCTGAACTGGTTTCAAATCAATAATCGTCTTCCGTATTTTTATTCTGATTCCAAAATTTATCCCATAATTTTGTCCACAAGCGTTGTCAAAGTTCACGGGAAAGCGTTATTCGCGAATCAGTTGGATTTTTCATTTGAACTATCTTGCCACTCATTGTATTATATGCTGATTACGATACGGTGGTATCCACTGTTCTGCGACACTATAAATGCAATAAAAACCCGCAGTTTGTGTCGATACAATCGACCGGATGGGCGGTCGACATGCCACTGGGGACGAAACCTTTACACTCGATTCTTGTTCGCACTGACATCATTGAGTGACGAAACCTCTATGTCACAAGCGAAACGTGCCCCAAACTTCTCTAGTCTATCCACTGCAAACCTTCCTTTCACGATTGTGGTTTCTCGATCGGTCTCAAACATATTCCAATAACTGGTCTATACCTTGAGGTTTGCTAATGATGTGCTGAAAACCACCTGTCGACACATTTAAGATTCCAGCGTCTTTTGATGGCCCTTGGGTGTGAATGCCTAGAAACCCAAGACCCCAGCTAGGCAATCGAAAACCTCCATGTAGGACTAGATGGCATCAGGTTGCCTTAGCAGACCACAGTAGGCATAATTAATTATCACGATATTTCTTACACAGGCTAGCGGTGCCACACGATTGCACATCAGACTACGAACACTTCACGCTTGCTTATCACTGCACAATGTTGCACATCTGTGCAACATTGTGCAGTACTTTTGTACTGTGCGGCTAACACCGTGCTAAATTGATTAGCCACTGGTAGTGAGCTGCATGGTGAAATACGTTGGAGTCTCACTACTATTCCCCTTCCCATTTGTATTTTCTTTCTCATATCTTTCTAAGCCTGGGTAACTGGACAATATCTTAGCCCATGTGTAGTCTGTGACTGTGCGAAACTTTGCCTGGATCAGGCTTGTGCTTTCATACACACACACATACATACATACATACATACACACGCAATGTTTACCTTTCTGTATCTAATACCAACATATGACGGTGAAAGACCTACCTTGTCCCCGCTATTCTTTTGACGGCCAAGGCGAAGCTCTGGATCTAAAAATTTTAAGTGGAACTTCCCGAATAACATTGATATTTCCTTGCTCTATTCACCTGAACGGAAATGCTGCTGCAATCTAGAACGGTGTCCAAATCTGCCTTTAGTCCAAACGCTTTCGTGACGAAAAGGTTTGCTGACGTGCCAACACCAACCGCATTTACTCCCTGAAGCGTCCACGCTAAAGAGAGACGAGTTACCACTATTGAGGCAGCTACGATGCAGCTATCCGAGACCACGTTAACTTTCAGTCTTTCGCTATGGTTCTGGTTGTTTGTCCTTTACCGATATCGGAATTCCATTCCGGGAGTGCAAGTAACAAATACATTGCGTATTCGATTTTCATTAAAAGCTGTAATCATATGCAACACGCCGTCTTCTACCAAGGCAGATTATGTATATGATTCTGCCATCTATGCCACTGAAATATTTTCCTTAACATCCTTTTTTGTTGACCTATACTAGCAAGTCATGCCACCTTGAACCACTTGCTCAATGTTGTCGGTAGCTCAGGACAGGACTGTCAGACAGGATGTAGACACCCTTTTACAAAAGTGATACTTGATTGGCCGTACATTTTCAGCGAGTGATTTTTCATAGACCGCAACCGCATGATTTTCGCGTAGCAACGAAAAACTAAACCGACGATGACACTATCGTTTTCGGCTACTACACTCTACATTTAGTTGGTCTGGTCTAAATCGTTTTCTCTCGTGGCTTATCCGGTTTTGAAATGCACGCATACAATCGTTTCAATGGCGGTTCTGTTTACATTTGGCCAAACACATCAGGCTATGAGACAGTTATTAGTGGTGAAGTGGTCGTCTAAACATTCCTCAGATTCGGTAGCAAATAACCAAGTGATCAATACCATTTGTCGCCATCGTTTTCTGAACTCTGTATGCTCATGCGTAGATATGTGTATTTCACACAGTGAATACGTCTCGAGCAATAAGATAGTTTTTGTCTCATTCACTTCGCGACCTAGCGCAGAGTATAATATTGTCTGTCTCTTCTATGCTTTCCAAAGTGGAGTGTCCCCGATTATGTATTCTCCACCCGGAGAATGCCTACGGTTTCGAAGCAGAATTGGAGTGTAAACGATAGGGAAGTAAACAAATAACCGTAGTAATGCCTATCGAGACGGTTTCATAAGCACAATGCCCGCGAGTTTCTCGAACGATTTAAGATCTCGTAACGTGTGTTCTTATTGCCAGTCGTTTCGGTCACTTGTGACGCACAACCACTATTGGACTGTTACTGTGCAGCTGCTCCGTTATCATCAAGGATGTAATACATTCGGAATACACAAAACATATTTCGTCGTATGGATGCAACAAATGTGATAAACTTTAACCATTTAACCTCTCAGAGCTACATACCAATCAAGACGAATGCTTTTCACTTTGTAAACAAATATTTCCGTCTGAACCTAGGCAGTCATATTGATCCAAGTACAGCACGTCATTTATCGATCGTGGCGTTTCGTCCAGCATCAACGAATAAGGGGTGTGGATGGTAGGCGGCGAAGAGATGTTCATAAAATGTGCCCTCACACTCAAAAATAAGCTAGCATACACATTTCTTTGAGACCTTTTGTTCAGACCACTTGTTGTTAGATATTTATATTAAGAACGTGATGCTGTTATGGAATGTGAGCAATTATGAGTCGATAACGGATTTGTTATATCGAAGGCTGGCATGCATCGTCCACTTGGATCGGCCAGGATTCACGAGCATCAAGAAGCACGGCACTCCATACTGCTTATATTATGCTTATGAAAGCACAAGCCTAATCCAGGTAGTGTCGCACAGTCAGAGACTGCACGTGGCTCAGATACTGTCAGGTTGCCCAGGACTAGACAGATATGGGGGAGGAAATAGAAATAGAAATGGTAGTGAGACTCCAGCGTGTTTCAACATGCAGCTCACTACCGTTGGCCAATCAGTTTAGCACGGTGTTGGCCGCACAGCACACAAGTACTGCACGATTGCACATCCGTGCACCTTTAGTGTAGAGGGAAACATCCGGGTGTTGCCGCAAATGATGGAGGCCAGTATACGCTACACACTGTGAGATTCCGTTGTTCACATCTAGCAGTATAGCACCTGCCCAGATAAACGAAACTTTCTACTAATTTCATATTAACATCACAGAGAGTTAACTTTGAGAAAGATTCGTTACAGACCCGGGTAAGTAATTTACTCTTATTGCAGCGGGTGGGGATAAAGGCCGGAAATCATTGCGTTAGGTCATTCCAGGTTAACGGGCGGCATCTGGCCGACACCTGGCTCCCTATCGGTCCAATGTTAAACACGTTTACCCCGCGTATCACATCCGTTTAAAGATTGTGTCTCGATTCATCCCTGAGGTCAACCTGTCCAACGCTAATCGCGTTCACCCACGATTCCCACAACACAAGACAAAGCCGGATTGGTCAAATGCGTTTATTACGCACAAGACAGTGAACAAAGCACGCCTATCTTATATAGGCAAATCAAACAATCACAACACTGATCCACGAGCATGTCTGTCCCGGTTGCCACTTCGATCTGATTTGTCAGTCGATTTCGTGCCAACCGGTACACTTCAAGCCATCGCCACGCACGGCTCGTTTGACCGACATGGACGATCGTTCGATAGCGGCTGACGTTGTCCATTCTCTCATACTTCCTAAGATGTCACTCGAACCGTTCAAATGCAATCTTTCCCAAACCCGAACTATTACGAGTTCGCAATTGACGTCGTCGGTTTTTTCGGCGCTTTTTGCTCTTCTGTTGAGACGGAGGTTGGTGTTCTGTGTATAATCCGAAAGTTTGTGATTACCGCTTATCGCTAATGCGCTTCGCACATGCCTTACACCAAAGCATCGAATTGATATGCGTCCCGTCAGTTCGATGGATCAGCCAAACGTATAACGCAAGTGGAGGTATGTAACTTGCTTTCCGACAAAAGACAAATACCGGTGTCCATGCTATCAAGTGCACGGATCAAAAATGCCCCTTGTCGAATGCGTACAAACGTTCGTTTATTAAGATTTGTTAGCTTGAGTGACATACGCAATCGGTGAACGCTCCGGTTGGATTAGGCGCACGCGATGTATTGAAAGAACACACTGGGTTGTGGTATGAGGTGATAACGATGTTATCCTATCAGGTAGCTGAAGAGGTTTGTAAGACTTCAGCTAAACGATTTTGAGCACAGAGTCTGCTATTTTGTTTCTCATGGTTGCTTGTGAGGTTAATATACTGCCATCCGCTACCACCATCGGGTAGTGTGGTTTGGCTACTTTTGTTAATCTTCTTTTCACACACCTATATTGTGGAATAAGGTTGCACTCGCACGCTCTTTAGGCTGTTCTATATGTTGACTTGAAAGAGTGTTAGACCATCTGATGTCGAGAATCGCTTGATCCGAGAACACGTTATGATCGCACCTTCACTTTACGATTGTATTCTAGACAAGCGTTGCTCAACCACGGTTGGCTTATCCAACAATCACGTGGTCTGTATCATTGATTCACACCGAGTTAAGTGGCTAACTCGATTAACACAGCTCTACTGGCCTGAATTCCTTACACACTGTATTCATTCGTTTATGTGTGCCATTACTCTAACTTGTAGGCCAATGTTTTCTGCTACCTCGTGTTATTAATCTGCATTTTTATCACAGCATTTGCTTTGCTTTCTCTGTTTCTTGGCAGTCGGCTATCGTTGTCGTATGCACTGGCCACAACGGGTGCGGTGGCTACTGCGTTAGCAATTAACAAGCAAGTACAAGTGAGTTTTCGTTTCTGTTCTCGGTGGCAAGTAGCGAACACTTGACACAATGCATTTCCCTCGCCTGCGATTTACATCCATGGTGGATGTCGACCGAAGGAGACCGACAACATTCCTAACTTGGGTCTGTAGAAGCTAAGAAATATGAAAAAAGTAGATACAGATGGTTGAGACATGCCTTTGGATGCCTGGTCACTATACGGTGCTTTGGTAGCAGTATTAGTCGAAGCTTGGAAGAAACAACCGGCGCCCAAGCAATGCCACGGCGCAGTGGGATGAAGAAGCTCATCCCATTGTAGGCTCAATGGATAATTTTCTTGTGTTCCCGGGTCGCGTCCAAATGATCCGCCTAGCAAATGGCTAGGAACCTTACGTGATATGTTAACAAACCGAAGTCAATGACACCAATTTATCTCATTGTGTATCATAACGTTTTATGCTTGATCATTTTATTATATTGCTATAGCGTTAAACATACAAGACAAATACAAAATCGCTTTCAGTGAAGCGCTTTCAAACATCCAGTTTGCTGTTTTCTTTTCACGTGTTCGCTTATCTACTTTTCCTGCTTCATATTGAATGGTACATTGTCTGGATTCAGACCGGTGCTTCATGATGATGGTGGTGATGATGATGATGATGATAAAATACACATCGAGGTGGCGTGCTTACACCTCGAATGAAACATTTATTTGTTGCGTGATATCGCCAAATCAATTTTTGTCATCTTTCCTTTGCGACCATCAGCTTTCAACCGAATTTATGTGAGCAAGTTGCACGAACCTTCACCACATGCAAGCTGAAGTTCTTATGATTGATTATTGCCGCGACTTGGCATACCACGGAATAATGAAATTTTGAACCTTGAACTTTAAAGTATTATAATCTCTGCAGCCACCCATGAACAGTTCGTCAGATTTTGTTTTGCGATGCACTTACACTTCGTAACCGGTTTCTGGCCGTCATCAATTGGAAACTACAGATTACGTTCACTTATTCGTGAAAGAATGGAAACCCTGCACTTACATTTCAGCATACTCCCATCTTTTCCTGAGCCAAAACGTAACTATCAAATCATTCATTGCACCTCTACACATCACTACTAGATCTACATCGGCGCTTTCTATTATTACATCTCATCCTATGACAGAATCAATGATAATATCAAAATAGTAATAGCTTTCGCTTAGCGATGAGCACACTATCAATCACCACTTCCACTACCTTCAGTGCTGTCGCTTAACTCGTATTTTCCTATAGCGATTTCCAGCCATTTTCGGTCGCTTTGTACCGTTTGTCGCGGTGAGCGCAGCCAATTGCATCAACATTCCTTGCATGCGAAGTATCGAGCTCACCGATGGCACCAGTGTCATGGATGAAGACGGCACCGTTCTCGGCAAGTCAACGGTTGTTGGTCGTTTGGCCATTTCGAAGGTGGTCGTGTCACGTATTCTCATGGCGATGCCGGGAATGAGTAAGTCAAAACGAGATTTGTACAACAGTAACGGTCACGTATGCTAGTCCCTTCTGTCCCACAACATCTCGTGTCACCGGTAGTAAGCTTCAATCCAAGTTTAACCGAGGTCTTATTATCGAAATAGGTTTTGCTAAATTATTGTCTGGACTGACCACTTGACATGTTCAACCCTCTGTTGGCCCGCACATTAATTTGCCTGACCGAAGGCCTCAGAGTCTTCAAATCTATATTGGGAAACACATGTTTATTTGACAATGAATCGGAAATTTTGTCTGGCAATCAATCCATATCTCAACTCAACTGTAGTCTATCAGCCTGCGCGACACTGCCGAGCTCAACACGTGTCATTTCATAATGCATCACATAGAGCATAGAGTTATTAGATTTCCCGGTTTAAATTGTGATTGCTTGATCGGTTTTGCTAAATTCTTTCGTTTACCAGTAGGCTGGAGCACATGGTAATGCTTGCTTGTTTGTCATGGTAAGGAATCCTTCCTAGAAGACTTTTTAATGCTGACCGTGTTCAAAACATGGTACATGCTAGAGAATACAACATTGTGTCTACCAAAGGACATCGTCGAAAAGACTCGCTATCTAGTTAAACTCGGTTAGAATTATTTGTTTTCTCTCTTAAGACTCTAATAGTGCTCGTAACAGGTGCTAGAAAAGTAAACAAAATATTGCCTCGAAATAATTTAACCCGCATCAAATTGAATTTCGCACACAACGCTTTTCGTCATATTGTTTTGAAACAAACTCAAATGTTAAATCGCGCGGTTGTGAAGTTACAGACACAGTTGCTAGTTACCTATTACTTGGCTTATTGTCTGCGTCGAAACCTCTGCTTTACGGTATTTATCATGCTACTATTTTCTACTATATTCTAGTCATTCCTCCATTTATCATGGACGCGTTGGAAAGGCGTGGAACGTTGGTTCGGTATCCGTGGATCGGAGCTCCACTGCAAGTCTCACTTTGCGGGTTGATGTGAGTGACGCCCATTCCGATTACCTCTCAGGTGATCCGCTAGCATCATACAACTCACACACGGAAGCAGGAAACCAGTGATGAAACGCACCCAATCTCTTGCGCACAGCTAATGGTTTGAATGATTGAAAGCACAAGTCTGATCCAAGCAAAGTGCCGTGCAGTCACAGACTACACGTGGGCTGAGATACTGGCAGGTTGTCCAGGCCTAGACAGATATGAGAGAGAAAATAGAATAGGACAGCTACTGGTTTAGGCTAAATACACACATAATTCGTCCTTCTGATTTTATTATCGAGTGAAAGTATGTAACTCAACTCACCCCAGATAGATTACTGTGTACATGGGAGAGTACAGGAAAGACAAGCTGGCAAAAGAGGTCTCTAGATTGATTACACCGGATCCCACATGCTTTTCAACTTGACTGGATTTTCGAGTATCCTCATTTCCATTGTGAACATTTTCATCCCACGAGAAAATGCCGAACCGACGCCTCAGATCTCAATTGCAACGTATTTTGTAAACTAATTATCACATCGGCTTCGTTTATTCCAAATCGGCTTGTACCAATCAAATCTCTTTATGCGTGTTTGTATTTATGATACGTCCCTCACGTTTTTAATCAAGTATCGTCCCACTGAACGCTCAGATATTGCCATTTCAATCCACTTCATTTATGATTCAGTTTTTCATGTCCAAATAACTGTGTTCGGCGTGCAAACGCGCCTAACAAAAGCGAACTAACTGAAATCGTCCTTCTTTTATATTTCCAAACAAGTTTTTTTTACGGATATATTGTGCTGCTCACATCTTCTCACTTACACTGCACATTGGTTTGTTGGCTGTTTGTCGTTATCAAGTGGATGTAGTAAGATTTGGTTCTGTGAGCCTTGAAATCATGGTTGAAGCCATTTAAATAAGTTTCGTCGAACGCACAGAGTGATGCTGGGTCGTGCACCAAAAAAGCTCAGACACTACCGTTGTATTGTGCTGCCTACTTCCACATGCACTGACTCATTCTCAAAGCATTTAGTGCTTGATCGGGAGTCACCCTGTGATGGGCTATGTGAACACTATTGAAACTATTTTCGATTTTATCAACCACCAGTTATCTAAGGCTGTCTCGAATGGGACTTTATACTCAAATCTATTTGAAACCGAAACGAGGTACTCACAACATTACTCTTAAAGCTGATGTGTTGCAGCTTTTTGATATCTCTTCTCACATCAGAAATGAAAACGGCTTCATTCGTGTGAATAAATGTTCAGCGAATAATGTTAATTTATCCACACACGAATTTCTAGGACACACTTAAAGAACACGAGGTAAACGGTGTAGTTTTATGGAGAAATTGAAATCCCGGTCCGATACAGCTTCGGTTTCGTCTACCGGCAACATCAAACGTTGTGACAGGAATGGAGGAAATCTCAGCCCGAAAGATTTTTTTCAACTCGCGCTGTTTCACTATTCATGTGAATATTCTCCAAACTGCGCAATAAAAATTCCCTGGTTCAGATCATAAAAGTGAGCGCGATTAAAGCGTGTGGGACGTGGAATATCCTTGGTTTACGTAGAAACATGTCAAAATATTTTGCAAAACAAAAGGGTTACTTTGCGAGAGAGAAAAGAGAGGCGACCAGTTTAATGCGGTTCGCTCACCTCTTGACTCAATGCTGTTCCTTGACAACTCGCTAGGACTCAAATGGTCATTGTTTAAAACAATTTTTATCAATACAAAGCAGCACAGATGCTGTGGCATTACTTTGAGGGTGCTAAACTGCCGTGTTAATTCGTGACAACCATCGATACACTTTTTACAACGATGCACTTCGATTGAGGCTGAAACCATCAACCTTGCTCGATATGAGCAGAATTCCATCAGCCCTTTACACGAATTTCTTGCCGCATTACCTCCCACATTTGAACCATCGTCATACAACGCATTCAAACGGTCGAGACCCGTCGCGCTGAGACTGGACCTTAACGTGGTGTGATGGGCTATGCTGGGTGGTGATCTCCGAGCACCTTCAGGGTCACTCATACCAGGAAGGTCAATGGATAGAGGTCAGACGAACACGGTCTCAACCTAACCCGCTGCCTTGTGGGTCAGGCTTTTTAGCCAAAGGCTTTGGTCGAGAACCCTAATTGTTCTCCTGTCTAGGCATGGGCGACCTGGCAGTATCTCAGCCCGCATACAACCATGACTACAACGGTCGAGACAGAACGACGTAGTTTTGCAATAACTGTTATCCACTGGTGCATTGCATCCATGGTCTAAGTTGCGTTGCTGTGCGGTCGCACTAATACGCCCTCATATGCCAGACACATATATTACCAAGTCGTGTTTATGCCTTCCTTTCCCGAAAACATATGAACCTGTCATTTCTACTCCATTGCTCATCATGCTTCAGCGATGTTTTCAAAACGGCTTTTGTCTCTCTGAAACGCGTGACTCAATTTGCTCTTGATGGCTTTGACCGATCACCAGCACGAAAACAATGCGGTAGGTAATTCATAGTTTGATCGCCTGAGAATTTCGCCTTGTTGGATGTGCGGCAAACAGTTTACAACATTCAAAGGACAAAACACAAGATGGATACACAAAATATGCAGCTGAAAGTGTTTGATGTGGTGGCAAATACCGAACACTTCACTTGGCAATCATATGAAGAGCGACTCGGGCATGCTTCCGCATTTTTTCCGCTTGTCACACAACAACACTCGCGCACATGGAGACCTTTGTAGAATAGAGTCAGAGCTAGTACCCATCTGGATTTTCGCCGTTGTACCTAGACATGGATTACTGTGACTAAACAAATTTCTCACCACAGCGCTAGGCGGCAAATCCTGAACACTTATCGCGAAGGTATACGCGCTTCTGCAAATGACCGCGCTAGTTACTCAATCGTACGACCTATCTACGAATTCATTTGTTCAAACTCCCTTTGACTCGAATCCTATTTCGCTTCCACTATTCTCTTTTCAGCCTGACTTTCATGACTCCGATGTGTTGTGCACTGTTCCCTCAAGTCAGTTCGATTGCGTTCAATCGCTTGGAACCTTCGTTGCAGGCTGAAATCAAAGCGAAACGAGGCGATCGAACCCCGACGATTGTTTACTACAACAAAGGACTTTAATCGATTTTCGTTCCCGCAAACGTCTTCCTGTGGTAGTGTTGCTGTGCGTGATTGGGAAATTTTCCCATTTCTATTTTCGGTTTTTTTGATTCATAGTCCCTTGTTTGTCTTTTCCATTTGATTCCGCCGATTCGTTGTTAATGCTGCACTTTTAACCCTTTGTCTACGGCAATTGATTTACGTATTTTATTATATTGTGTGTTATTCGGCTTAATTATGGTATACATAGAACACATGATTAATTTTTATGGATCAGATGCCAGACGCCGCCTGACAATTACAATCCGATGGTAAGTGAACGTACCGACGGGAGCTACGGAGCAATCGACTGCTTGTTAGATGTGGTAACTAGAGTTAACGTCAGTATACAAAGGGTTATGCCTCACGTTATTTGATCTCCGCCACGTCTGACTATTTTGACCAGTTTTTAACCATTTGCATCGAGAATGATTCTGATTTGTTTAGTGTTTAATTACAGATTGATATGGGAACCTCGACAAACTTGTTTATTGTCTTTTGAAAGAACAGTGGGATATAATGACACGAGAAACTGTTGCACCCACGAGTCATTTTGACTGTTGAACAATAAACAGTAATATCATGGTAGTAGAAAACTAAATAAACAAAACCCATGCACTGAAACCGACGCCTCATCTGCTAATAATCTGACAGGTCTATTGAGCTCACCCTCATTGACGTGATCTCGAATTTATTTCAACCTGTCTGGTCTATACACCTGGATAATTTGACGTTATTTCACTGCACTCAACTACTCGGATGTGCAATCGTGCAGCATTTCTGTGCTATGTGGCTAACATCGTGCTAAATTGATTGGCCAACGGTAGTGCGCTTCATGCTGAAACACGCTGGAGTCTCACTATCATTTCTATTTCCCCTCTCAAATCTGTCTAGGCCTGGGCAACCTGACAGTATCTTAGCCCACGTACAGTCTCTGACTGTGCGGCACTTTGCCTGGACCGGCTTGTGCTTTCATACATACACACATACTCAAATACTTGGCGGCATATGTCGAGAAAGCCTTCTAAATCCATGTATGCAAAATGCAGAACCAGGGCTCGCGTGAACGATCGTTACAGTGCGTGAAAATGGATTACTGTTTAATATACCGTCCACGATTCTGTAAACAATCACGTACTCGTTGTCGTCAGTTTTGTTTGATTAGTGTTTCATCATCCAATGAAACCGATTTAGTGATCATGGTCCTAAAATCAATGCAAAACATCGATCGCCAATGTTTTAGGCTACGTTTCGTTTGTGAGACCATATCTTCCGCAGGTAAAGAGGACAGAAACATTCCAACCACCAAGTTACTAGTGTGATTCATTGTGAGTGTGGAATCCTGCATGCAAAACCGAAATTCGCTACTACGTGCGTTCAGTAATGCAGCACAAGCGGACGGGGTCAGTATCACCCATAACGATATAGCTTGTGCGAAAAATGCATACAGCATTAGTTAATCTTTATTCTCTGTTCCCGTTTAGTAACTACTCGACATTAGCGTGCGCCAAATCTTGGCGGTTTGCTTGTTCCGTTTAGTGGACCACATGCATACTAGTCTTGATGCATTTTCAAAGTCCACTTTGTGGCTTGCCTTTCATAGGTCTTAGTCTATGGCAGAGTTATCCCTTTCGGTTGTCAATAAATCCATGTATTACACGTGGAGCAAGCCTGCCCAATGAACCTCCATTTCCGTTGCGATTGTGTGCTGGTGCGATTCCGTGTTAACGGGAATATGCACATTCGGTGGCAGCATCAGGTGAGTGTTGGACACGGGCTGAGAGAAATGCAGATGCCTGCTCGTTTGTGATTGCTGGGAGGTTTTCAGAACGCCTAGTCACCACTTTCCATGCCGCATTTTCGTCACAGAACCTGGTAAAGGCTAGGAGAATCGTATCTACACTGTCCTTGGTAGCTGTTACGTCCCTTCTTAAGTTCCCTTGTCACCACCAGCGTTGTATGACATCTCCTTTTAGTTTGTTTCTTCATTCCATCTTGGAATTTGTGAGACGATTCTCGTTCACTTACTGTAACCGATCAAAAGCGCTGCGTATGCAATTGTCTAGGTGTATGGCTTCCAATTGTTAAACAACCCGCCTCGTTTTTAAATGTATAGCAGCACCGATTTGCTTTATTGCCAAGTAATAGGATTGCCGTATACTGGGATTGAATGTTTAGGCCCGATGTGCGCCTCAAGGGTTTGAACACTGGTTTTAGTTTGCGTATTCTGATACTGGAGTTCATCCATGCAGCATGCAACACTGGCCAGGCTTTCGGTATAAATGATCCGGTAACCATTCACAAACACCTGGCGTTACTCCGTTGACACACTTCCATTTTTGGTACTTATCTGCGATCCCTGTTGTTGGAGATTTGCATTAACCCGGAGCTCCTCATATTTAGTTTATGTTTCTTTCGTGCGATAGCAGATAGATATTTTCAGTCTAGCTAAACGCGTTTGATGTGTTGGCCCATTTCAAGCGGTAGACGAAACCTGTTCGAATTTGTGTATCATGCATTGAATGTATCAGCCAATTTTCAATCACGAAAGTCGCACTACGAGCTTTGGATGAAACGCGCACAGAATGTCTCGATTTCGCAACACACCGGTAGATTCTACATAATATCTTGATCGGAAACTTTTGAACGAAACAATAGGGCGAAATGCGCTGCATCCAGTGTCCTCAAACCCGCTACGACAACGCGATTTGACTTCGATTGGCCTGACGTATTTATCATCATCACCACCCCTAGAGTATTACTTACGAATGCCGGTCAAACTTGGCAGTACTGAGCGATTCACAGTCTCTAGGTTAATTGGGCAGATAAAATGTCCCTCGACAAAACAATGCAACTCAAAACCACAGATATTCGCATGGACTGATAGTTATTCGGTGAGCCTCTATTCGGTCGGGGTTTAAACGATACAATAACAATGAAGATCGGTTAACACGACAACCCTTTCGAATCAAGGTCCGCTTAAATTGTGGTTGTCGTTCGCGTAACTTGAATATAGTTGCAGCGTCCGTGTTCAGTTCAGTTTGCAGAGGACAGTATGTGGCTAACGAGTTAATCGAGCGTCGAGATTTCTTTCGGTGATATGCCACAAGTGCGTCCACCACTTCAAACAATATCTTCTGGTATGGGAGTAATCTGGAATGCAACAGAAAAACTCCCCTCACCAATAGGTGAGGAGAAACATTTGTGCGTTCCAAAGACAACATGAGGATCATACCAATTATTCACTTACGGATAAAAATCTGGAAATAATGAAGGCCACACAGAGTCGAGTCCATTCTTGAAACCCTTTACCGAAGTAGAACAAACTACTTCTTTAGGAAGACGATTCCAGTAATTTACTACCCTTTCACTAAAGAAGAAATTACGAAAAATGGACCTGGCATGTCGCTTGGCCAGTTTTAATGGGTGGCCTCGAGTACCCACACTTGGCGCCAGAGCGTACAATTAACTGGGATGAATAGTACTGAAACCTGACATGATTTTGAAGGTTTCAATCAGGTCCCCAAGTAGCCGCCTCCTTTTTAGTGAGAAGAGATCTAGACTCAGCAATCGTTCCTCATACGACCTACCTGATTGCCATGTAGTCATACAATTAGCTAAGCGTAGAATATCTTCAAGCTTGGCAATATCTTTTTCCAAATAAGGTGACCATACTTGAACGCAATACTCGAGATGTGGTCTCACGACCGCTTTGTGTAATGGTATGAAAACCTCTGGGGACCTGCAGGATAAAACTGATCGAAGGCGTAAAAGCTCGCTCCTAGCACGTTGTGCAGCAGCTGCACATTGATCAGCCCATTTAAAGTCCGCTGAAACCGCTATACCAAAGTCACGAACTTTCGGCACCCCATTGGTAAAGCAATTTTCTTTTTTACAAGCGCACCAAGTTTGATAGACGTAATCCTCGCAAGCTTGCAAGCCTCAGCTTCAACGTTTGAGCCATTTTTGAAGAAGGCGGGTTTAAACCAATTCGTGGAATCGCATCTGCATGTACGGTGATTTAATATAGCGGTCTTTATCGAAAGGCGGCATTAAGGTTTAAAGTTTGTCCATTGTGTCAGGACCCACGGATCCTGCTCGTACTGTCTCTACCTCATGTGGGCGAACACCACGAAACCGGTCGTGGCTTGTTTGGTGGCGAAACATGCAAATGTGGGTATATCAGCTCAACCGTTATCAAGCGTTCTTCAATCTTCTATCAATGTGAACATTTATTGGGCAGATATCTATGTGCTAATTACACAACAGCCGAGCATCTTATGACTCACATAATTCAACGCCAACATTACGAACTTCAGTAAGAATTGACAGCACGGCGACAGTTAAAACAACTCTACCGGTATCTCCGTGATAGCACACACATTTCAATCAAATGGTTGGTGTAGGAACAAATATTTGGTACGCTATCCGTTAAAAATATTCTCAGATCACGTTTAGTTTACTGGTAGATTACTCACTACTGAAGATATTAGCTATGCTAAAATATATGTTGCAAGTATACACGACACGAAAATGTGGTTGAAAAAACCGTTTCAGGAAATCCTACTGGCTGAAACATTTATAAATCACCGACGAGAGTTCCTGAGTTTAGTCTGAACCAAGCTTGCCTACTACATGATATAAAGTGCAAATTTAGTGTATTCGGGTGGTCGCCCATCAGTCCGGTTTACGATATTTCTATTTCCTCCCTCATATCTGTCTATTCCTGGGCAACCTGACAGTATCTTAGCCCACGTGCAGTCTCTTACTGTGCGTCACTTTGCCTGGATCAGACTTGTGCTTTCATACCATACCGGTTTACGCTTGCCAGGTGCTCAATTCGTTGGGATTCTGATAAATCTATCTCACTTAAAAAGATGTTTCCAAATTGTAATTCGAAAATGACGCTATTTGGTGTGGTAGCGAAAACCCTTTCCCTTCCATGACCAAAATTCGTTTTCGCATCTGAAAGCAGAGCCGTTGACCCCAGTCACATTTATGCTGACAAACTTAACATTTCCCAGTGCTTGATGTAAATCAATTTTCTCATTGCGCACACTTTTGTCTTCCGCTTCATGGTATTGTGTCGGGAACTTCAACAGTTTCGTAAATGCGTCTCCAAATTTACCATGATCAAACATCATGTACCATGCTGTGAGTCAATTGATCCGCTTAAAGGCATCAGCGCTGGACGCAGTTACCATGTTAAATATGATAACATTATCCAACAGCAGCTCAAATTCCACACCTACCTGTAAAATTTTTGAATCCATCAATATTTGCTAGTCTCCACAAATATTATTTTCTTTAATGTGGAAACAAACTTTCGGCTTTAGATTCAAAAGAATTGCTAAAACACACCGGAACTGTTAGGTGAGGCGTCCTCACCCATGAAACTTGCGACCTTGGTAATGTCCTTATCCGAACATTGCGGATGCACGCTGTGACACGTGCTAAACTTACGCTTCAATGTCCTTACCGCTTACTTCGCACACCCATTTATGTTCTCTATCACGGGAAAGTGGCAAATCCACTTTAGGTTACGTTTCTTTCAAGTAGCATGGCGGATGATGTTCGAAGTAAACTAAAAGTGAACAGAAACAGGTTTCCTGAAAACGTTAGACTGTGCAACTCAAAAGCAGCTGTTTAGGTCCACCTGGAGCCTTGAATTACGAAATTATCTGCGACTGGTGCAAGTTTGCCAGCGAAATTACTTCAAATTGCTTCAAAAAACGATCTCGATCCGACGTCGACATCGTCGAACCAATAAATACTAATACTGACTCGGTGTTACATTCTAAAAACTCACTTTAATGCATCTATCCCAATGCTCAAAGTTTGTTCAACAAATTGACTGAACTGACCGAGCTGTGCAAACGATACACGCCAGACCTCGTTGCTGTTACTGAAACCTGGTTTCAATCCTGTATGATTGAAAGTGAACTCTCAATCTCCAACATGAAGCTAATACGGAACGATCGCCCAAGAAAAGTTAGTGATGTGGCTTTATTCTGTCACGAACGGCTTCAGTGCACGAAAATTCACGATCCAAACCTTGATTTCGAAGATACCCTCTGGTGCAGTCTCACGAATGTGTCACAGGACGATTGCATTCTTGGAATCATATATCGCCCTCCAGCCTCGAATGTTACACAAAATGACAGGTTATTACAAGCGCTACATTACGCCGGAGAGAAGCGAAGCTCGCAATTACTACTCACGGGGAATTCAATCTTCCTCATCTCTTTGCCAGATCCGATCACCCTCTAAACACATTTGATCACAAATTTCGTGAGGTGATCGACATGATTCCACTGCATAATCATGTGTTTGACTTTACTCATAGAAGAGGATCAGAGTTGCTATCCATTTTGGATCTAATCTTTTCTTCCGAGAAAACAGCAGTTGAGGGTGTTGACTACATTGCGCCCATCGGTCGGAGTGATCATCTGGTGCTAGCCTTTGTGTTTGTTTGCAGTGCTAGACGAGTTTGTGCGTCCGCCAAACAATTCAGAAAGATCGACTACGTGGGTCTACGTGGATCGCTTGGGCTAGTAAATTGGCAAGAACTTGATTAGCACAACACCTAAACAGATTGCAGTGCGCTCACGAAAATACTTCAGTCAAACAAAGATCATAATTCGCGATTTGTTGATGAACGGCGGGCAAGTGACTTCCGATTTAAGCTTCACAGTCGCACAAAAAAATGGCTCGGGAAACGAAACTTTGCTTGGACTGAACACTTAAAGACCAGAACTGATGCTTCTTGGCAGCAATTTTGTAAAATTCGTAACAAGGTGAATGCTCTCGTCAAAGAGGACAAGCAATATTACCATCGCTCTCTGTCTTTGAAAATGGAAGAAAACCCTAAACTTCTCTATCGGATTGTCAATGCTCGGTCCAGTGTGAAACCAGGGGTATTCCTGTTATTTCTGAGAATGGATTAACAGTCACAGCAAAGGAAACGGCTGATACTCTCGCTCAATTTTATGAAAATGTGTTTAGCCCGATAACGGTTAGGGCGAATGAGAATTTACTGACATCGATTGTATCTCAACAACTGAATGATATTGAGATTATTTCAGCGATTATACGAAGACACTTGTGTCGACTGAACCTTAGGAAATCTCCTGGAGCCGATGGAATAACACAAGCACTACTAAACTCCTGTGACCAGCAGCTGTGTGAACGACTATGCCAATTGTTCCAACATTCCCTAACCGAAGGAGTGTTGCCAACAGAGTGGAAGACAGGGGTAATTTCACCAATTTATAAGGGTGGTAGCCGTTCAGATCCCGCAAACTACCGTCCTGTCACCCTACTCCCATCCACAGTTATGAAGCGCATAATGACGGAAAATATAGTTCATCACTTGGAATCACAAAATATACTATCTTTCGCCCAGCATGGATTTCATAAAGCTCGCTCATGCTTGACAAACTTGCTGACGGTATTAAACGATTGGACCCAAACGGTTGACACAGGAGACAGTATGCACGCATGCCATCTGGATATGTCGAAAGCTTTAGACAGAGTTGATCACTTCCTGTTGTTACAAAAGCTGAAACAGATTGGTATTGACGGGCAGCTACTCGTATGGTTCGAAAGCTACATCAATGGGCGCAAGACAACCTTTCGAGTTAACGGGGTACAATCACGAGCCATTGATACCTCCAGTGATGTACCGCAAGGTTCCGTCCTCGGACCAGTGCTTTTCTTAGTTTACATCAATGATTTACCTGAGACGCTCTCATGCAAGGTAGCCCTTTATGCGGATGAAGTTAAACTTTGGTTGCTAATAACATCAACTGCAGACTGCGTAAAACTGCAAAGTAATTTAGATGCACTATACGAATGGTCAGTTAGAAATAAACTGCCGTTCAATTTTCAAAAATGCAAGTTACTGCAAATCGGTAAGCCATTTCAGTACGAATATCACTTTGGGCAGACGATTTTGAGCTGGACCGAATCGGAGAAGGATCTTGGAGTCTGGATATATGGTAGCCTAAAGAACAGCGTACATTGTGAGGTCATTTACAAGCGTGCTTCAAAGCTTCTAGGTATGCTGCGACGGATCTTCAGAACATTTACGCCTGGAACGTTGCCAAGCATCATGAAGACCTACTTAATTCTTACAATGGAACATGCATCGCAAGCATGGACTCCGTGGATGAAAAAAGATATATTCTTGCTTGACAGGATATATCATCGTGTAACCAAACTCGTGCGTGGTTTTCGAGACCTTACATACGAGGAAAGGTTGAAAAAGCCAAAGATCCCCACTCCCCTTAAACGCAGACTTCGAAGTGACGTTATCATTACATACAAAATATTGAATACTCCAGATCATCCACTCAAACATTTGTTCAAATACCGTGAGTCAGGAATTACACGTAGCCACTCAGCGGCACTACAAATTCTCCATTCCCGTACTAACTATCGCCGATATTTCTATTCGGTAGTGTCTGTTTCATGTGGAATGCCCTTTCCGAAGCAATTATCACCTCTCCCTGTATCAAAACATTCACTCGAAACTTGGACACTTATTTGTTACATAACGATTTGACGATGCCTGTGTATTGACTCAGGGTAAGCATATTACTTGACTCCAGTGACATCGTATAATTATTTTTTATACCTCTTATTGAACGAATATTTACTTTGATAAGGTAATTGTGAAGCTGTGCTTTTTTGTGACCATAAATTCTTGAATCTTGAATCTATATAAACACTGGCCCTGTCCAGCTCTAGGACCTGTGAACCTCTGTCCTGAGTCTCGGCTTGATCATTTCCTAACCATCCTGTGTTCTCTGTCTCGGTGGGCTTGGTCACTCGTATCATCTAGTTGATTCTTACTTGACTTAATCCCTCGAGTTCCTGGAGGAACATAGGGCCTCGGCAACAAAAATGTTGCTTTGGTTTCAGTAGCGGTTTTAGGTTTTTACAGAGTGGGGTTGCTGACCCTGCGTCTAACCCTCCTCCTTTTGCAGACGGGCTTTGGTCCGTCTTCGGCGGAGTATTGTGATTGTGTAATCCGCAGGAAGCGGAGGTTTGGAATCAGGGTTTCCATCCCCTAGATGGACTGCCCTTCCAGGCTGACGTGCTCCATCTACCCGAAGCGAACTGGTTTTGAGGCGCCAGTCACCCGCCTTCGCCCCTTCTCCTGTCAGTAGAAGCAGTGCCGCCACGGGCAAGCCAGGAGTTAGGCTTCGGTGGTCAGAGGCTATTTGAGACGCACGCCGTATGGGAGCATTTTTTATGTAGCGGGAGCTTATCCCCACCACCACCCCCGGCTGTGACAACCTTGGGAACCATCTATTTGATTCACCAGGCCCAAATGTTTCTCAAGCCCACTACATAACAACTTGGCGACGTGGTGTTTCCAATCATGTCCGCTGAATCCGAAGTGTCTGTTTTACAAAAGCTGCTCGAACGACTACTCCAGATAAAAGAAGCAAATTCTTCTGCGAATGATCCCAAATCTCCATCTACCGAATCTCTCATGTTATCTATAATGGAATTTCACTTCGACCCGGAAAATAATGTGACTTTCGACACGTGGTTCCGGCGTTATGAAGATATATTCCGAATCAACCTCAATGACCTGGGAGATGACTGTTAAGTTCGACTGCTGTTGCGTAAATTGGGTGCAGCGGAATTAGACAAATATTGCAATTTAATTCTTCCTCAGAACCCACGTGACCGTACATTCGAAAAGACAGTCGAATCACTCAGGCAATGTTTTGGTGACCAATAATCTCTATTCAATATTTGTTACCGCTGTCTTAATTTGGTCATGAATGAAACGACGGATTTTGTGACATTTCTCGGAGACGTTAATAGAGAGTGTGAACGCTTCAAATTGCGCTCACTGACTGACGATCAATTTAAATGTCTCATTTTTATCAGCAGTCTGCGATCCTCGGTTTTTTCAGATATTCAGACTCGTTTACTGAATTGTCTCGAGCAGGATCCAACTATGACGCTCCCAGCTCTCGGAGAAGAACATAACGTCGAATGAACATTAAAAACGAATCCGCCCTTGTGCAGTCGAACATTCGTGACAATTTGACAATCCAGGCGGTACATCAACCAAAGCAGAACAACACTCAACAACAGCCTCCGCACCTAGCACGACAACCAAGGCTGCTCAACACAGCTCAAAAATCCAAGCCACTGTATCCATGCAGACATTGCGGAGAATGGCACTTTCACCGAGAATGCTCCCACAGAACCAATCGATGCAAGCAATGCAACCAAATAGGACACAAAGATGGGTTCTGTCAGAATACAGTCAACCGAAAGACACCAAACAATCAAAAAGGTTCTTCCCACGTCGTCACACCCGGGCATCAAAACCTTTTTCACGATCGCTAAGCCTTTGTGCTAACCAGCAAGAAGACTTTGGAATTGCTAACATAGCTGTAAAAACAATTGATCGCCAATTATCTGATGCGGTCAGAGCAATCCCGTTCACAGTGTCGGATATTAAGAGGGAAACAAGATCAGACCCGATTCTCTGGAAAGCCATTAAATACACACAAACGAAATAGCCACAGAAAATTCTGGAGGTTCCATTGTTGGCCCTCTCGAGACGAGGTGGGTCCCTTTCTATCATTAATGATTGCCTCATGTTCACTGACCGTGTAATAATCGCCTCTTCGCTTCGTTTTCGAGTTCTCAGACAACTCCATCTGGGGCACCCCGGAATCGGTCAAATGAAAGCAGTCGCAAGAGCTCACGTGTTCTGGCCGGGCATCGACAAAGATATCGAAGATGTGGTTCGTTCTTGCTCTAGGTGCCAACAAGCTGAGAAATCTCCCACTCGTCAACAACCAATTCCATGGCCACCCACAACCCAACCTTGGGAGCGAGTACACGTGGATTTCACCGGTCCAATCGATAATGTATCCTATCTCATTGTGGTTGACGCCCATTCGAAATGGCCAGAAATCACTCTGGTGAACTCGCCAACTGCAACCGCTACCATCAATGCACTGAAGCGAATCTTCAGTCAACATGGCTTACCAAACGCCATGGTTTCTGACAACGGTTCGCAATTCACCTCCGCCATTTTTGAACAGTTCTGTAAAGCACACAATATTAATCACCTCTGGTCTCCGCCCTACCACCCCCAATTCAATGATCAATCAGAACGCTTTGTTGACACCTTCAAACGAGCACTCTTAAAAGCGCGTGGGGAGGGGACAACTATGGAAGTGCTTCAAGGATTACTTTTCTACCGGTCAGCACCGCATCCAGGTTTGCCTAACCAGCAGTCGCCAGCAGAAGTCCTCTTGGGGCGTAAATTGCGTACAACTCTAACGAGTATGTTACCAACTCAAACCCAAGACCAAGAAGAACTTTCTGTGAGAAACAGTTCTCCACTAAGTAATGGGACCTATGTTTGGGTTCGCGACCATCGCCCGAACAGGAACCCTTTGGTTTACGGACGAATCACTCATCTTCGAGGTACAGTTCTCTATGAAGTGACCGTCCCAGATGGTGTATGGGTACGCCATCGCAACCAATTACGTCCTTCAACTACCAATCCTCGATGCAAACCTCCGGTTGATGCTAGCGTCTCACTAGATATATTACTGGACACATTAGGATTACCCGTTCAAACAACAGAAACCACCGAAACATCAAACCCAGTGACACTCAGGCGAGGCGAGAGAATTCGCAAACCAACAACCAGGTTACAGGTTGACCCTAGGAGGACAAAGTACGAAAGTTTCACGAGGGGACGTGTTGGGTGAGGCGTCTTCACCCATGACACGTGCGACCTTGGTAATGTCCTTATTCGAACATTGCGGATGCATGCTGTAGCACGTGCTAACCTTACGCTTCAATGTCCTTACCGCTTACTTCGCACACCCTTTTGTGTTCTCTATATAAACACTGGCCCTTTCCAGCTCTAGGACCTGTGTCATGAGTCTCGGCTTGGTCATTCCCTAACCATCCTGTGTTGTTCTGTTCTCTGTCTCGGTGGGCTTGGTCTCTCGTATCATCTAGTTTATTCACCAGGCACAACTGTCTCTCAAACACACAATACATAGCAGGAACATAAAGCTCGATTATTTTTACACTATGGATATTATTATTTTAAGCTCAGTTACCTTCACAGTGTTTCGCTGATGTGTGCCTGGTCTGAGTGGTACACGAATTTCGTACGAAGCTACATTTAGTACGGGGTAATCAAATAGTTAAAGCAATCATACATTGTTTGATCTGATCTGTGGATTGCATAAATTATTAAGATGTTAATGTCGTTTAAATTATCATTTAGTCGACGTTAACTGACAGATATAAACGAATCAACAAAATATCTAACAGACCAGTGGACTTTATTTTGTTACGAAGATCACACCTCTAAACTCCGAACCTTCTCGTATTTATTTAAATTTTGAACTACTAAATTAAATGTAGTAGCTGGTGAAATAATCCTGTCTGTGCTGAGTTATGGATAAGATCGAATTGCAAAACACATGCGACATGAAATCTTTATTTCATCTGGAATTATCATTTGCAACATATAAAATTAGATCCAATATTCAAATTATCGTGATAATTATATCGGTTGATTTGCAAAATCTGCAGACGAATCAGCAAAATGAAATAGAATATGGAGACGAGTTCCTCCACTACTTCCGATTAGTAGGTGAGTCGAGGACTCGTGGACATGACTTTAAGTTGCAGAAGTCTAGAAGGCTGCAGCTGAGTAATGTGAGCACGCTATCCACGCGGGTGGTGAACACTTGGAACTCTCTACCGAAAGGGTTCCTGTCTATACAATCTGAACAGCTATTCAAAAGCGCGTTGGATCAGCATTTGTTGGGACGGATGGACTTGATCCCCGGAGTGATATAGTGGTTTTCCTCTACTCTCAGGGTTTGCCTTGTCAGCAGAAGTCACCCATGTCTATTACTGTGATGAAGCTCAAACGGGATTTTATCCCTTCTGCTTTCGATTCAGAAGAAGAAGAAACAAAGTTTTGAATTTTTAAGTCACCGTTGGGTTTATTGGAAACCGTTAAACTTGCTTACCTAAATGAAATCCCGTGCCAGGGCAATTATTTTGATAACGTTTTTGCGTGATTCGAAATATCAGAGAAATGTTTGGCAAAAATATCGCTTAGCTCAATGCGAGGGAGCGAATAAATGGTGTAAAATTTCGAATCCTCGCTACCATTAGTAGGCTGCCTCGTTTGAAACACTTATCTACCCGGTAAACATCAACGACCAACTGCAAATGCTATCATGCAAAACTGTTCGCGACGGTTGCAATATCAATAGACGCGTATTGAATATATTGTGGACTGTGCGACAGCAAGGCGACTCGGAGGCACATTATAATTGTACAATGAGGAATGACTTACCATTCGAATTTCACAAATGCGAGGTGATGTAAATTTGACCGGCCGAACAAAACACACAGGATTTTGACCTCGATAATTTCGGAAAAGTATTTCTTAGTCTAAGTAAGCGGTAGGTTTTCCACAGCATACATCTTGGGGTGGTTTACAAGCGACCTTCCTGGCTCCTGGGTAAGCTGCGATTGATTATTAGAATGTTTTACCCAGGACTTTGCCGACGATTATTAAGACATATGCTTAAAATAAGATATCTTACTTTTTGATAGCGAGTAACACTGGACAACCAAACTCGCCACTGGTTTCTAAAACTCGACCAAATGCAAATTCTTAGCCACCCCAGCCTGTCTCGCATTCGAAGTGGTGTGATATTTACAGCAAAATGCTACAAACTTCAATTGACACTCTCGATTATTAATTCCAAATTCATTAATATCGCTCCGCACGTTGCCAATCAACTACCTTTCCAATTTCCGCTTTTTACTACTATCGGTAATTTTGCTGAGTAATTCATGTCTCTTTTCTTTGAAATTGGCTCCCAGCTTTGAGACTTTCGAAAGATATATAAATATCTGTAACATCATTTGAATGCACTTGTGTTCAATGTTATGTTGAGTATATTACACTTGCGTTTTAGTACATGGAAGCATTGGTGGTAACCTTGAATTGTTTTTCTGTACGAGCTATATCTAGATGCTTTTCATCGCGATATATTCTGAAATCCTGAATATTCGATTTGCAATAATAAAAAGTTCAGGTTCTCTGTATCATAATGATGAGGTTACTTTCATCACAAAATTCGTTCACTAAATAGTCGGCATTTCATCTGGCATTGAACATTTTTATTATTTTGTTTCGAGCATTTCCACAAACATTGATAACACTTTAGGTATACCTTGCGATGGCAGCACAAACAGATTCCTAACATTTCGGTTTTATTTCCGTCGCAGTTTAATACAACCTTTCTTTTGTTCATTCATCTCCCTTCACTTAATCACGTTTGAATCTTTTGGTCACCGAATTAAAATTAACTTGAACAAATTTGACCTTAATTACACCGATTTGCCCGACTTATGTGAAGAATTGCTTTAAAGAATTCAACCACCTCAACGTTCCACGAAAGATCCAGTAATTAAAACTATCAAATTAAAGTTAGAACTCGTATAAAAATATACTGTGTTTACACAATGCAGGCAAATAACTTGAACCCGGCAGTAGGGTATAATTGAAGGGTGGTTGAAAAAAACATCATTTTTATAGGACCAGGTTTCTTTTTGAATACCTCCAAAGTGAGCGGTCAAGAGCAAGTTCGTCCCAGCTCGCGAACAGATATTATCATTCGAATAAATTTGATGGCAATCGGGTCAACAGTTTTCGATGGAAATATTGCTTTGGAACAAAATTATCTCTAGACCACTGTCGATAGCCTTGTCATCGTTACACTGTTCTTCGATTTTATAGAAGCTAGACGATGACATTCATTTAAGTTTAGTAAATGTATACCAACGGAAGGTATTCGAGTCTGATATTTTGTGATCTATTGAAATTTTGCTTTTTTTCGTTGACCCTTCGTGCTCAACAAACTACCGCTTGTTTAACTTCAACTCGAGGAGCTCACTCGTTCGTGTAATTATTAAAATCATTTAGTAGTTCATGTTTCATAATGACAACTATATTATCAATGTAACAGCATTATATGTTGGGCTCTGTTATGTAAAGCAATCACAAACAACCTGTTCATCCACATGTGCCCACACACGTAGATGGGCTAAACCTACGAGCATGAGAAATTTTCTATTTGCATGCATTTCCATCGAACACCCCATATACCGTAAATACCCGCGTATAGGACGCACTTTTTTCTTCATAAGTTGCCCTAAAAACCCGGGTGCGTCTTATCCATGGATACTTTTATTATAAAAATTAAGCATTTATCATAATATCAAAAATTTATTTTATAAACCGGTACAATATTTATCAATATTTATCCTCGTCGTCACTGTCTTCATTCAACAAAGCATTCAATGCATTCAGTCGGACCAAATTGCCCCTCAGCTGCCCGGTTCCCGTGTTCTTTCGCGTACTTGATCACTTCCATTTTAAAGTTTGAAGTATAGCTCTGTCGTTTTTGTCTTCGTCATGTTGAAGGGTAATAATGAACTGTATCTTCAAAATCATGAAAATGTAATATCAACCAATCATGGAGTAGTATTTGACTCTTGTTGGAGCAGAAACTTTTCCTTAAAAATGTCATCCAATCATTCGACATGACTACCAAGAATGAGAAGTGCACTTTCCACGATAGTCTACATAGTCTAGACAGACATCTGCTGACTGACAGGATGAATGAGTCAGAAATCAGCACACACGATGATCATAGCGATTGTATGGAGGTCACCGTGATTGACTTAAGTTCACCGTTTCTATAAAAATTAATGGAAATTAAGGACTAAAATTAGGATGCGTCCTATACATAGGTACACAGTTTTTCCATCGTTTTTAGGGTCAAATATCCACTGCGTCTTATACATGGTATCGTCCTATACGC
>JACCGJ010000660.1:36310-135495 GCA_013407085.1 Atriophallophorus winterbourni | reverse complement strand
AAAGTTTTAATGGCCCAAAATCAAATACTTTACATTAACCACAGATAAAAATATAGGGAATTCATAAAAAAACAACACAAATGTTTTATACATATGGACAGTCAGCACGTGTATTCAGGTGCAAGGTTGGGTTTGGTCAACATATACTTGTCAAGTTCAGCCTTGAACATGTTCAGGCTTGTTGCGCAAATGATTTGTGGAGGCAGGGAGTTCCATAGAAAACAGACTCTGACAGCAAAGAAAAACCTTCGACAATTTGATCTGGAGTGTGGAATAATTAACTTGTAGCCATGCGATCTGCTACCACGTGCTTCTTGCCGATGAAACAGGTGTTCAAGTGGGTGATCCACTGTATGCAGAATGTTGAAAGCAGGATCAAGTCACCCCTGAGACGACGGTACGAAAAGTCAAAGAGGTTTAGCGTTGCAATCCGCTCCTCGTATGGCCTGTTGCATAGCCTGGTCACCAGTTTTGTAGCGCGGTGGTATACGCGTTGCAGTAAGGCCATGTCCTTTTGTAACCATGGGGACCATGCATGAACAGCATACTCCATTGTTGGTCTGATATATGTGTTAATTATACGTGGGAGTATCTGCTTTGAGAAACGACCAAAGATTCTTCTGAGCAATGCTAAGATTTGGCAGGACTTTTTGTATACAACAGAACAGTGCCGTGAAAACTTCAGGTTACTACTATACAGCTCCACTCGGATTGAGTGATCATGTTGTCATGACATTTGATTATATTTATCAATACGAACCAGTTGGAAATACGCAACGAACGTAAACAACTGTGAACTATGACTTACTTCGAGCACTAACTACTGCAAATCGATGGGATTTCCTTTAACTCAACTCCGCTAAGGTAATCTGGGAAATTTTTACAGCCAACTCCGTAATATCATTGATTTATCATCGAAGGTGAAAATAATATCAATCAAACAGCGTCCAAAAAGCCTCTCAGAAGCAGTATTCGGAAATGGATATGTAAGCGTCACAATGCCTGGTACAAATACTTGAACGATCTGTCTGGGCTAACTTGGTGCAATTACACCTTATTGCGAAGTATCTGTGTCTGTCTCATTCGAAAAGACAGAAAAGATTACCAAATCAGTCTTGTCGAAAAATTCGTTATAAACCCAAAGCATTGTATAAACACGTGAACGACCTCCGGAATGTTCAAATGAGGATACCGCCACTGGACTCTGCTACTGGCATAATGACATCATTTAAATATTGTGGAAACGTTTTCTGACAACAATTTGCATCAGTTATCTCACAAGTGCCGACCCATGGACAGTCCTTAAACTCTGACAGCTGCAGCCTGCCAATTATTTGCAGGGTGAAAATCCCCCAAACTTGTTCGAACAAAATTAATGACGATGAAGAAAACATGTTCACCCGGTATAGATAATATACACCCAAACATTTTGTATAATCTATCTTCCGAATTGGCAATACCGACGTCTAACGTGTTCACGACAATGTTCGAGCAGAGCTTTGTGCCAGAAACTTGGAAAACTGCCGTGATTAGTCCCATTTACAAGGGTGTCCGGAGAAAAAATCCATTAAACTATCGTCCAATAGCTTTATTACCAGTGCTATCGAAAATAATGGACTCCATAATAGCTGATGCCTTGCGGAAACACTTTGAGATTAATATTTTAATCTCCGAGGCACAGCATGGATTCAGGAAAAAATGATTTTGCCTGACAAACTTGCTATTAGCAAAAGGAGCTTTGTCTGAGCTACTAGATGCCGGCAACTCCGTGGCTGTGATTTAGATAGATTTCTCCAAAGCTTTCGATCGTGTCAATCACGAAATATTTTCGTCGAAACTACTCACCTAAGGAGCACAGGGTAAACTCCATGCATGGATTAAAGAATGGTTGATATTCCGTGAGATGTACGTTAGAGTCAAAAATGTACTTTCCGAGTCGATTACAGTTGTCCGTGGTGTCCCACAAGGATTATTCCTCGGACCGCTTTTATTTTTAATATATATATATATATATATATATATATATATGAACGACTTGCCTACTGTAGTGCAGTCGTCAGTGCTTATTTTCGCTGATAATGCAAAGCTTTGGCACAAGATAAACTCCACAACCGACACGCAGAACCTGCAACGGGATCTCGATATGATTTACACCTGGTCTCTAGACAACGAGTGGCCACTGAATGCTTCGAAATGCAGCTTACTGTCGTTCAACAGCAAGTTGAGAAAAGAATATTATAAAGGTCGTACTGTTATTGAACCCGCCTCCTCCGAAAGAGATTTAGGCCTGATTATGCAATTAGACTTAGGAAACACAATGCAATGTCGACTCACTGCCAGCAAAGCTGAAAGCAACTTGGGTCTCCTTAGAAGCGTCCTAGGTTCGCTTGTCCCCAACATTGTCTGCAAATTGATTTCAACCTACATCAGTCCTCATATCGAATATGCTATACCGGCATGGGATCCTTGGTTGAAAAAGAAATACTCAGCTATTGGAAACTCCACGGAGCAGAGCGACAAAACTCGTCCTGGGACTTTCTAATTATCCATACGAAATGAGACTTAAAATATTGAATTTTCTTTTGACTCAATACAGACGGAAACGAGGAGCAGTAATATTCATTTGGACAGTGCTCAATCAAAAAAATCATCCTTGCAGTCGTTTGTTTCATATTTCCTATAACACACATATGCGTGGTCACCAATCTAAACTTTACCGAAAGCATAGCAGGTTGAACTGCCGCAAACATGCATTTTCCGTTCGCAATGTACAACTTTGGAATAGTTTACCTACTCAATCTGAAACAAATGACGTTTTCAAGAGATCACTAGATGGCCACATGGACAAATATGTTTTTCAAGTTTGACAATAATCTTTTGATGTGTTTTACCATCCGACCCGATGTACATTTTTGTCGGTCTTGTAAGGCATAGCTTTTTACCAGCCTATCATCTTTGGATACATATTTGAATAAATATGAATCATCTATATCTGTTAAAAGAGCGAGGAACAAATTCTGAAATTCTTCGAGCAAAATTTGTACGTTCCGTAACGACTATTCAAGGATTCAAAGATTTATGATTAAAAAAGTAAACACTTTACAATGAAGTAGGCTAATGTATAGGAACATCTATGCTTCATTGTAAAATTGCCAATTGCCTAAAATTTCCATGTTCGGTGAACTGGCACCCGAATCCAGTGATTCACCGCAGCTAAGCCATGAAGAACGCTCAACATCTGTATTTGCGCTCGTAAATACTTCAAACGACTTCCTACTTATGAGTAGTAGCGGACCAAAAATATCTGAAATATATCTCATATCACTCCGAAGTATTTTCGCAACCAGTAAATGACTGAAGCGCCGCATTCACTATTTCGGATCTTCGGAAATCTATGCATCCAGTCTCATGTATATTATGTATATATGTATGTATGTATGTATATATTAATTTCAAAATAATCCTCATCCAATATTATTTTAATTAATGGTCATATTTAAATTTTTGATTTTACTTATGAAACACAAATCTATCCTGAATTGTTTATCTTCAATACCCGAACTTTCAAATAGCACATTAAACCTTACAATGGATTTTTCCGTATAATCTAAGTTAAATTTGCCTAATTTCTGCAAGGAGATAGTAATTAAATGTAAATTTTCTGGCATGCTTTTTGTGTTTGCCTTATTCCAAATCACTGATGATAGTGATGTAGCACAACAAAACGCGTATTATGCAAAAATTCACAAAGTTGACCTCCTAATTACTTCGAGCAATGTTATCGTTGGAATGTGATTTTACGTTAATGGGAATCGATCACACTTACATCGATTTATTACACACGAAATTTCTTACCAAATTTGATGTCTGTTCTGCTCGAACGTAGGACGTTAACAGATTTCCTTTGTGTCCCAGCGCTTTCGACTGAACATCATCATTCATGACGGTTGCCGGTCATTCTGATATCCAGAGTGGTTGACACTCGTACCAATCTCTTGCGATTTCTTGGATTCCCAGTTTGATCTGCTTTAGAATTGGTTGCCGTCGGTATTTATGCAAACATTGCGCTTGCTATGTACAACACGCAGTCGGAGATTCTTTGTTTACTAGTGCTCTTACAAAATAGTCGCTAATTTTATAGGAATATCAATACAGATTTATTGCAATAATGTTTTACTGAATGCAAGATAGTTGAGTAAATTACAATTATGGCCTATTAGTAGCAACATTAACTATCCATTTCGAAGGAGCGGTTGAAAGCAACACGTAGTCAACTGTCGGATGAATATATTATTGTGCACAATCTCTAATTTTACAGAATTTATCTGACTCGGGAGTTTGATTTTGCCACGATTGGTAATCAAAAAACTGAGGAAAAGTTTTTCGTGATCCCAGAAAAATGTCAAGTGTTTTACACGGAATCAATTTCAAGTCATAAATTCTCGGTTTCACATGTTGCAGAGGAATGAATTCTGCGTAAATCGGATTGAACTAAATGTGAAATATTTGGTGGCATCATCATTCCACCTGGGACGTGTGGTTAGTCAGAAATTTCTCGTGACGAATCACCGAATCCGTTTTAAATCTTCCACGTTGGCACCCTTGTGTATTACTACAATTTAAACTATTTTTACAACCAAATTATACTACATCCTTGAAGTCAAAGACTATAGGAATGTGTAATTAGTTATTACACATTTCATACACGCTATGTATATTTAGCTTCACACAGTTTTTGAAAAATTGATGACTTCTACAGACCACAAGTTTAATAAATAGAGAGAAAAATAGCACGAAATGTCTAATAGGAAGCTAGATCGACGAATAACTGCATGTTAAATGCCAGATGACATAAAATTAGACAGTTACTAAGAAAAAATGTATAATATACCAATTCAAAGAAGGCAGATGATAGAGCATACAAATAAATGATCTACCTGGCAAACGAATATATGATCCTAGGTTTACAACTTAAGACCCAAGTCGTGTTATCCTCTTGGGATCTCTGCTTAGTCTGTGAAGAACAACGATGGTGTTAGCAACACAGTAAACGAAAATTTCACTCAACGGCAAGAAATGAAAACTTACTCAAATTTTTATTTGAAACATCCAAGCTTGTTGACATATGGACCGCTTACGCGGTAGAGGCAAAGTTTTTTCGAAATGGCCTTAGCTTTGTGTTAGTAATAAATTTCCGTAGAAGTCTGATAGGTGATGTAAAGATAATGTTTGTAGTTTATGCAGACCCTATGAAACTATCTAAAATACAAAGTGATATATTACGGAATGTAAAGCTGGTATCATTCGGAACGAAAATTGAAAAAATGTTAACTCAGCATTTAATACGTGAAGCGCACTTCTTGCACTAAAATTGGAAGAGGGTATATTACTTACTAGGACAAATAAAAAACCCGACAGCAATCCTTAGGAAGCCTTAAAATGAAGAAAACTTTTTAGGTGCATCTTACCTATGGTTTCCATTATATAGTCAATAATTTTGAACTTAAAAAACAACGAAATATTTGTATCAGCTAGCTGTTACTAGATACCTGTTTCGAAACAAGGATGAACTTGACCTTGTTTTGAAGTATTCACAATCTATGGATCGGATTACAGCATCGATACGTTACCTACCTAAATAACTATCACAAGTGCTGAAAACGCTGCTTCGAAATATCGATACGTCTGTTGAGAACTTCTTCGACTAAAGTCGGCGTTTAGTATCTGCTAAAATCAAAGACGGCATGTTTCTTGATAGCATCAACGTGGGTACAACGCTTATTACCGAATTATCCAAAGAACAGAAGAAATTGAATCTAGTACATTGGTCATCCATCAGCGCATCGAGCGCTTGACCAGGAATCACATTTTGATTATGTGCTTGAACATCGTAGTTCCTTTCATGAACCCTAATGAACAATGGTTGGAAGGTCCAACGTTGATTAATACGTTTCCAGTGTTATAAGGTTCACTGAACCTAAAGTTACAGTCTCTATCTCATAACGGCAAATACCGAGAAACTGGTTGTAGCGTGTAAGTGCAGGGGATGTGAGCAAATCTATAATTTGGTCCTAACGAGCATCGTTAAAAATGACCTTGCAATATCCTGTTTGTTTGTGTACTCTTAGTCTGAAGAGACTTGTGTGCTAGAAGCAAACAATACCTGAATATTCTAATAACCATGTGCCTATAAACTATTTGACACAAGAACACAATACGAACAGTTAAACATGTCTGCATTTGGCTCGATCGACCGTGTGGTCAAACAGTCAAAAACTAATGTTGAAAATATCCCAACGGATTCAAAACTGCAACTTCGACGAAAAATTTACCAAGTTTTAAGGTTTACAAAATGTTATCATTCTAACCATAGTAATGTGTGGCTCACATCACCCGCTGTTGTACGAACCCTATGTAACAGTGGCATTAAAGTGTGAGTTTGTTATCATTCTGAATTCAAAACATTTCGTAAATCAGGCTCACAAACAATATATTCTGATATTTACTTGCTTTCGGTAAAAAAAATCAGTTAAGCAGATGGATATAAGGATATAAATGTGGTATTCCATTAGTTACATCTTCTTGTACATTATTTTTCGGTTATTTTAATACATGATCAAATTTCAAATAAATTTTTCTAACCAGGAAATCAATACGTAAATTGCAAATTTTACGATGTTTATTATTCCAACTTATGGTTTTGAATTAAAACCAAATAACATAACGAGCACGGATACTCTGAGCGCACCAACTATTGGCCAATATTTAAATGGAGATAAGCTTGTTAATAACGTTTGAAATAAATCGTTCAGAGCAGATAATCTGTCTATGATCATTGGGCGCCAAAAATAAAATCTACTTGAGATACGATGCACCAGTGGCAATGTCGTATTTACATTAAACCTGTCGGCTTTAAGTCGTTATGTTGCACAACTTCGGTTGCGCTTGATGCGCTATGTTCAGACAACTTGATAGACTTGAAAGTGGCAGTAACTATTTCATAAAACTGCGCAGTAAAAAATTCCACTTAAATGCCAAAATTTTGATAACAATTGGTACTAATGACGTCGTTATAAAATTCTAGATTTTCAATAAAATAAAAATCACAGTGCATTTTCGATGTCATTGATAAAAGCGACTGCATGTTTATGTTTCCTTAGTGTATCGCGTGTTTGAGTTGGCCGCCATTGGATGAGATAAGTATTGCAGACTCACAAACAGGAGTAATTGATTCCGATACCTGGAACAAGTTTGATTTTGTGACATAAAAATAATGCGAATAATGCTAATAACCAGATTATATTTGTGCAACTGTTTTATAAAGTACAGTAGGCATATACCAAATGAAGCTGTATTCGAAAAATGGAGGATAATCTGCACAACCTTGATTGACAAGAAATTTCTTTCACCTATTAAGCATACGCATAAGATTAGACTCTTAATATCTCAAAGTAGATGCTTTTTATTTTTGCCACACGCTCTTTCGATTCATCTAATGCTTGCTTCTATTGAATTTGCGATTCGTAACTTCAGTTATTCGATGACATATTCCTTTATTTTTTCTTAATTTCATAATTATCTGATGAAAGATTTATCCTTATCAACTTCAGTCAATTAGCAGAATTTATTGTGCAAGCTCTTACATTTTTTGCATGATACGTACTTAATTGCTCGTGCAGGAACATTATGTGAATAAATTAGTTCCAAACTTTATTTATGCATTCTTCGTTCGATACTGACTATAGATGTACATCATAATCGCATTCTAATCACATATTCCACCGACAATTTGAGTAGGAACTACCAATCTCCCTCAGAATTTTGTATTATCGGGTCATTTATCACTGTTTGCTACACATTGTGATTCACAAATGAGCGGCAAAATGTTAACCGTCCTAATCTCCCAGAATGTTTTTTTTTCTTCAGTAACCCCTTTGTTAGTATTTATTCCTGAATAAATTTTCCATAATGTACTTTTTAAATACAACCATGTTTTATTCTACGCTCATGCTTTCGTTGTGAAACCATTATGCCCCTTTGACCAAGATTGGGAAGCATTTCTCCAGCTGTTAATTTTACCTTCTATGATATCCCAAATTTTAGACAGATGCTTTGTATTTAGGAAGCATTCACGTTATTTTAGGGTCTGACATGGATGGCATAAATTTCGCTAAGTTCCATCTTAAACGGCGAAATCATTTACAGGTTAGAGCTAACAATTTCGTCTGAGATAATGAGAGACAAAACCATACTTTCGGCAAGAACCTCTGTGCTTCATGCCGGTTATCAACCCAATGTCGTTATATGCCCACGAAAAGCAGTCCAATATTAGTTACGGCTGTTCTTAGGAGTAGTAATAAGTGTATTCATTTACTGAACCGAGGTTCTAGCTGGCGGTTCTATAAACGAATATATGCGTAGATATAACCAAAACAGTCGCACATGTGCTCACTTTAATTTCACTATAAACTAGGCGTCGGTGACGCAATGCTGCAGAACAGCTGCAAGAACCGTCACATGATCAATTGTGATATTGAAGGTTTGATTCGCACAAATTATTTAGAGCTTTATCGTGGATTGCTGATGTACGTTGATAACCATGTTAGGAAGATAACGTTTAATTGGCTGCAATTTGCGTCATTATTGAATCGGGAACCCACATAGTGTGATCAGAAATTCTGTAATTAGTATCAGACATTAATTTTTTAATAATTCCAATTCTGATGCGCATACCTACACGTATACGTACATGAAGTGATTTTTACAGCAACTGCCTATCCTAATATCCCCGCCATAACTTCTACTGTAATTAAGAAATTAGTATAAATCGTTCACACGATGCGTACGGATTATTTATCCCTTTGAACTTGAAAACATGCTGCGAGTTTTTCATCACTCTATCTCATAAAAATTCTGGTAACAATCAAAAGATATTCACATTCAGAGACCAAATCGGAATAATCTAAAAAATGATTTCACTGTAGTTGTACTAAGAGACATCTTGCATAATGAGAGCTATCCTTCGAGCTAATACAAATATCGTTACAGGTGGCTTGAAATATATCGTACTTTAGGAATTTTTCTGGTTTCATCATCAAATAATATTCAAGACAAGTTGCAGCTCTGATCCACGAGTATATTTAAATATATGTTTGATTGGGAAACCTGGTGTACAATCCTTGTGAATTAATACGTGCACACTTGTTTTAACTTTGATCTTAACTGATGATTATAACGGCATTATTTGTTTCATGCAATACGATAATATAGATTAGAATCGATTGGAATAAGTTTGGGACCGATCGTGTATTCATAATGCAAAGAAATTTGAGTGCAGTTTTTGGTTAACGTTTCACTTCTGATACAGAAGCTTCGTCAGACCAAGGGTGATAGTCAGGACAGGGAACATGATTAAGTAGCGGTCAACCCACCACCACTTATTTGACCTTACCGCTAAACAGCCTATAGCACGCCTACGGTGTGTCATGTCTCGTAGGCATGACCAGGATCAGTTGTCGATTTTCCAACTAATGTGTATCCCCATCAATCTAGTACAAGTGTCAAGGTCAAGGTCAGTTGACACAGCGGCTCACATGTGTAAAAGTACATCACTAACAGGGCTATTTTTGAAGAAAAGCAAAAATCTAATTAACTAGTAGGCATAATGGGAATAACAACTATTTACCTTCGCATCAGTGCCGAGCGCCAGATTGATGTGGATACACACTAGTAGGAAAATCGACCACTGATCCTGGTCATTCTCACGAGACGTGACATAATTTAGGCGAAATATATGCTGTTTAGTGATAAGGTCACATAAGTGGTGGTGGGGGTTGACTACTACTTAATCATGTTCCCTGTCCTGACTATCACCCTTGATCTGACGAAGCTTCTGTATCAGAAGTGAATCGTTACCCAAAAACTGCTCTAACCGATTGTACTCAAATTTCTTTGCATATATTAGAATCGTTTATGATACAGAAGGTCACGAATACATTCAGTATAGCATTTATACCTTACGCAATGTCTCATGATTAATAGTTTGAAATAGTAGCATGATCCATACTGCCATAACTGTTAAATTCAAGCAATGAATGGTGAATACAAATTGAGATCAGTTTACCAACAGGGAATCTTGGCTCGAAGATTATCAAAACTGTTCAATTACGCAATCTCTCGAATAATTCATGCGTGTTAGTTAGGAATACTAGGCAGGTGAATGATCTTTGCAAAGTGCCATATTAAACACAGAATTTTTCATCTTTTAGCGTAAAATTAAGAAACTAATCAATATTTTATTTTTTAGTTAACATTTGTAATCGGTCATTCTGAATGTTTAACAATACCAAATTTGGGTACGTCCCAAAACAAGCAGCTTTCGTGATAATGAAACAGTCGAGAAGAATTTGATTTTGGTGATCATTTATTCATTTAAAATTAGGTTTCAATATTTATACCCCACACGAATATTTATACAAACGATTTATCATTCTATACGCAGCGTATTATTAAATTGATTTGATTTTATTAAGAGTATTTTTTATACTTAATCGTGTGATTGCTCAAAATTATTTGAAATAGCATTTTCTCGTAGGAAACGATCACGTTCGTTGCTGGCGTAATGGCTCACCAAAAATTTTACAATACTTGACACGTTTCACACGAAATTTATCATGTGTCGTATTCATGACACGTTGTTATCGTTGTTATCCGAGTGGCGTCGCCACGTAGGTTGAAAAGACCGCACAGTGTTATCCTAGTTTCGAGCTCTCTTAAATTCGTTAAATTTAACTTTATTAAATTAATTAGCTTTCCTTTTAATATGCGATAATAAATAGATAAATTTGAACCTGAAGCAATATTAATTTTTTGAATACAAAACAACTATATGAACGCATTTTGAAAAGATATAGCTATGTATGATCACGACAATATCGTATGTTAGGCTAATGAGTTACAAAACAGTGTTAAAGTACTCCGTGAATCCCGTTCATGGAATAACGCACAAATGGAATTGTAGCCAAATTCTGTGTCGGAACTTTTGTACATGTGAGTTATAGGTTGGGTTGCCTTCTTAGTCAATTTTCACACGCTTTTTCACTCACTCGAGCATTGGGGTTATAAATGAAACGAAAGCACATGCATATATGATATTATTGATATCACTTCTATTGTCATGCAATCCTTCAGCTTCAATTGGTAAACATTTTAGATCCAGTTTTATGGTTAGATTATTGTTCAACTGGATGGAATTCTTTATCCGAGTGAGAATTGCTGAAAATTCGTGTACACGAATAAAGTCATTTTCTTCTTCTTCTTCAGATCAAAATACAAGTTGGAAAAAAGCTCCATGCGTACGTTATTCAGTTGGTACTCATAATCTTAGAAAGGCACTTAATAAACACAAAGTAAAATTTTGATTTTATACACAATCTTAATTTTAGGGCTTTTTTCCTCTACGGAATAGGATGCAGTAACAATAGGATTCTACCACCGTTGATAAAAACTAGTACTGAAGACTGAGTGTGTGGTGTGTCTCGGTAATCTTCCATAGAGAGAAATATAGTGAAGGCTCACTAAACCTCATCTTACTGTCTCCACCTGATGACGGCAAACAGCCAGAAACCGGTAGTGGTGCGTATGGGATAGGAATGTGAGCACCACAATACATAGTGAAGTCTGGTTGTCAGGTTATTTGCATGGATTAGGATACATCGTGCCGTTATTCTGCCATTCTGAAACACTTTTTTCGAGTGTGTTGTAAGAAAATTAAACCAGCTAAACATTGCCTGCCGGCGCCATATGAGACAGATTCGTTTATAATTATATCTCAAAACGTGATTGGCAATCCGAGCAAGACGCCTTTGAAAATAAACTCGGTGTTTTATGTATAAAATAAGGTCATTCGTATTGCATATATTTGGGACACTTACAATAAATGATTGCTACTTCATAATAATCTATATCGTGATTTTTGAGATGGGGAAGTAATGACTGTTTTTTAACATTATACTTACAACTTTTAAGAGCAGCTAAAAATAATGTCCAACAGACTGCAAACCGATGTGCAAATGACTATTGGACTGAAATTAGCCTCAGTATCTAAAAAGCTTCGGATAGTAGGAATTTTCGCGGTATGTATGATAAGATCAAGAATGCCATTAATCCGGACAAACTTAAAACGGCTTGCATTAAGTCTGTATCTGGTAACCCGATTGTCACCATTTGCTTCTTCAGTGCTGGCAGGAGGAGTGTGTCCTACAAGAGATGCAAAACACAAAGATCATCAAGCTATTTAAGAATAAGGGTGATAGAGGCGACTGCAACAATTGCAGAGGAATATCCCTGCTGAATGTTGCAGGTGCATTGATTGCTGAAGTCTTACAGACCCAGCTACAAGTTTTAGCTGATAGAATTTACTCCGAATCTCAATGTGGCTTCCGCAAGGGAAGATCAACCGTTGACATGATATTCTCCCTGAGACAACTTCAAGAAAAGTGTCGGGAACAGCGTATGCCTTTTGCACACTGTTTTTATTGATTTAACACGTTTCATGCGATACTAAAAACAGCGGTTTCCGCTCACTGCGATGCATACATTTCACTATATCTTCAGTGCACCTTGTGCTATCGCCACGAGAGGTTGCGTGTGTGTTGCTCTGGCTGCTTACAGCTCGCTGAGGTGAGAAAAGTCGGGACCCACGTGCGGTATTCTTCGCATTTGACATAAGACTCTTTTGTTGTAATACGAAGGGACCCACCGGTCGCAAATGGACTGTTTTTCGTCGGCATGCAAAGATTTTGGTATAACAATCAGCATGAGCAAGATCAAAGTCCTTGGTCAAGGGACTGTATCGCCTCCCATCATCACTGTTGGAAACTGTCAGCTTGAACCAGTACATCATTTCACATATCTTGGTTAAACCTTTGCGTATAACCTCTCGCGAGACACGGAGATTGATAAGCGGATTGGCAGAGCAGCTGTCATTTAGTCCCGATTGAACTCTCGTGTTTGGGGTAACCGCAAGTTGATTTCAACGACAAAGATGATGGTATACAGCGCGTGCGTACTAAATGCTTTACTGTACAACAGTGAAACCTGTACCACTCACGCAAGACACGGACGGAAGCTGAATGCTTTCCATCTACGTATCGTGAACATATCGTGGATGGACAGAGTGACTAATAATGAGGTGCTTTCAAAAGCTGGTATACAGAGCATGTTCACCCTACTACGACGGCGCCGCCTGCGGTGGCTTGGCCATGTCTACAGAAGGGAAAGTGGTCGTATTCCGAAAGATCTACACTATGGTGAGTTTCATTCAGAAGTCAGCCATTGGGCAGACCGCACTTGCGGTACAATGACGTTTTCAAAAGAGATATGAAAGCTCTTGGCATTGATCCAGCGAGTTGAGAAGAACTTTCTCTTGACCGCTCACATCGGAGGCATTGTGTAAAGCGTCGTCTACAAGCTGGGTAGGAGCAGATACAGCTCTTGGCTGCTGAACGCAGATTACGTTACCAGTGTGAAACTGATACCCAACGACAGAGTTCTGCCCATCGTTTCAAGCGTTGTGGGAGAGATCGCTTCTCCCGAATCGGACTGTCTAGTCATTCAAAAAGCGCTAGAACATGAAAATTCATGCGGTTGTGATGTACACTCATGGTTGACATCGACCGAAGTAGGCCAACAACAACATGAATCCTTGAATCCCCGATGACTAATCGAAACAATGTTCTTTTGGATAGTTCAAAATTGGTAACACTTCGGTTTTGCAAACTTGTGTTGGCTTGTTATACAAAGGTATCTACATAGCTATTCTTCTGTTGTCAGAAGTGTGGTGGAAAAAATTGCTTACTTGCCAGGAGCTAACATTAGAGGATTTACGGTTCAATACCTTACAATGAACCGAGTTTGCTAAACATTATTTTCAACGCCGAGGATTACCCAATGAGCTAATTCCAACTCCAGCGTTGATCTCCAAAGCTTCAAATCATTCAAAATGTGCGAGCTCTATTACAAATTAGATATTGTAAAAGTGCGGTAAACTGTTAAACACGTTCGATTTTATCAACCCTATCATCTCAAAACTTAAAACTAAAAACAGCTGTATCGGATGAACTGAGTGTTAGCGGAACAAAACCAATTGATCGATAGTTTTAGTATTGCTCTATTTTTCACCTAATTGATATCACGGTTTCCAAACTTATATCTCACTAATATATTACATATATATTATATAATGCACCCGGCACCCTGTTTCCATTTGTGCAGCAGATAAGAAGTATTCGGTGGAATAAAGGTCCTAGCGGAGTTCATCAAATACCACAAAGCTGTGCAGGGATTTCACAAAAACAATAGTCAGGGAAGCATGTTCGCCAGTTACACAACGTGGTTAACAAAGTTTAGAGTTGTATGAGCACTCCACTACGTCTGGTTTACATTTTATAGAAATGCTAAACTTTCGTATTCCGAAAGGTTTGCTCTATAAAATGTTAAAATCGGTAAAGCTTGTTTGCATGCATATCTATCACACACAAACACCAAGGCTGGTTTCGTGCTGTTTGCACGGATAGTAAGATTAGGATCCGCATGCGCTTGAAACAGTGGAAGAAAGGAAAATAAATTGCGCTTGTACGTCACTATTGAATGAGATTGGAACAGGTTGGTCGTACGAACCTCATCCAACAATGGCATACAAGTGCAACTGGTATAAAATCGGGAAGTTATTAGCAATGATTAATAGTCACTTATCATTTTTACAGCCCTCACTTTCTATGCCAAATACTCACAAACATTAGCTAGCATCATGCTAATTACAAGCTTTTGACCCATCGCATTGAAGACACAATAAAAGAGTGATCTTGAATATGATGAATTTCGAGTACTGCTTGTAATTACTGAACAAATATCACATAAGCGCCAAATAACTAACGCTTTTTAAACCAACTTTGCTTATCACTGTAAACGTTTTGTGAGAAGACTTAGTATAATCGTATCAAACTATGTAGTCACGCACTGAACCAAACTAAAACCATTCAAAAGAATTGACATAATTTACTCGACCAGGAAGCAAAGCATTCTTCTCTAAGTCAGACTGAGGGGCTTGAATGATCTAACAAATATATATTTCCGATGAATGCAGTAGATTCAATTGGACACATAGCAACGTCAGAGTTGAAAACGAAGGAATCCTTACATTAATCTGGAGACAAATCCCTTCACAAATAAATATTTAACGAGCAAATCAAATGTTGGAACCATAGCGTTTATCGGTAACAGTTACACAAATCTCGCAGTCTGTGCAAATATCAATTAATTTAATAAGTGTCAAATCGAACTTGTTTGTCGAAAGTTTTAGCTATTGCGAACACACTTTCATTGGGTTAAATTTAACAGCAACAACGAGTTGTTGCAGAACGCTACCATCCGACACAACACAAGAACAAGAAGCGCCGAAAAGATCGACGACGACATTTACGAACTCGTAATATTTCGAACGGTTCGAGCGACAACAATTTCAGAATTATGAGAAGATGGGCAACGTCAGTCGCGATCGAACGATATGCAACTCATCAATGTCGGTCAAACGAGCCCTGCATGGAGAAAGTTTGAAGTGTCCCTTTTGGCACGAAATTGACTGACAAATCAGATCGAAGTGATAATCGTGAAAGACATGTTGAGGATCACCGTTGTGGTTGTTTGTTTGCTTATATAAGATAGCCGTGTGTTTCTTTATTTAGATTGTGCGCAATAGATGCGTTTGACCGATCGGTTTCACTTGTGTTGGGGATTCATGGATGGAAGCGATTAGCTTTCGAGAGTTCGACCTCAGGGATAATTCGAGACACATTGGATGTGCGTGTGCGCCGCATGCCACTCGTTGACGTGAAATGACCTGACGCAATCATTCCCTGCCTCGATCTAACCCCACCCGCGACAGTATGCACACATAAGATTCAATTGAGAATAATAATTATCAAATAAAAGTTATCACAGACATCTAACAGTATGCGAAAATCAATGTAAGGCGCTGGAACAGTAGCAAAACATGGTTTCATAAACGAACGAATGAGGAAACGAGCAGGCGCCGACATGATTTTGATGCTAATTATTGATGGGTTTTAAAATTATGCGTCACACCGTTTAAAGTTCATCATCATCGTCTCGTCCACACCTCGTTGAGCACCACCAACAAATGTTCAATTTGTCAGGCATGTTGCGGTCTTGGACCCAAATCACTATCAAAAGCGCTGGAAAAAAAGAATTACCAACATGTTTCTTAGTTCCGAGCAAAGTGTTGATAAGCAAATCGTACAGATTTGTTTAATTTATGTTATACGACAAAATCGAATTGGCCAAAACACACGGAAAACGCAGTGACCTCGCCTCATGTGCTCGACAAAATAACCAAACTGTTTTGTTAAGCCTCTCGAACGAGTGTGAACAACGAATGAGTTGAGGTCATTCGGTCTAAATGTGCGTCGATGCAGCGGCGGTAAAACGTAGTTAAATGGAAGATCGATTGAGTATCATAAGCTCAAATGTGAATGTGATTAAACGTATGTCAATCGCTGGCAGCTTCTGCGTTTAAGATTTTCACGCTTCTCGTACGAATAACATCATGTATCCCTCTGCTAATACGTTCACTATATTAATGAAATACATCAAACACCTTGGGATAGTAACAGTATCTGTGTGCACATTCGATCTGGCAATAAAATGTAACGACCTTTTTCGTAAAATATCAAGGCGTGTCGTTATTTTACTACCCTAAATTTAAGGGCTTCTCAGACTTAATTCATTCGTGTGTGTGAGTTTTGTACTGAAATTCAGATGGAATTATTGTTAGCTGATGGTAAAGCGAAACGCTTGAATAAATCAATTGGACTAAACGGTCATGTTCTCGGATGATACGGAAACCAGGACGTAAATATCAAGTTTGTCATGGCATGCGCAATTTAACTTTGTTACGTGAATTTCAGTTCACGTCACACCGCTACATAAAACGCATATAGTTGGATTCCATGACTTTTATTGATTCAGTAGCCATAATAATCTGTCTCGATGTAGTTGAATATTGGCAGAAATTAATAATCAGGAACCGAATCAGTAAATTCATTTGAATAATTTTCATCTGCAGATTCATCCAATAGTGTTATCAAGTTTTTTAATATTCTAATTGTTCGTTATCGTTCCTTTTCTCACGCTGATTGTCGAATTTAGCTAATGGCTATATTGATTGAAATCAGTAAGATAGCTGTAGTTAATGATATTTCAACTTTTCTGCCAAGTTCAGGGCAAGGAAGCAGTAATATACATCATATTTGTTATTAGTTAGCGTGAGTCCTACACATATAGGAACATACAGCAAACAATAGCTGAGACCTGTTTTAAAGGATGATTATGAAAAGATCATGACGGACGATTCCTGATTTTCCGACAAGGAGCATAGTTCAACGAAGACTTTGCAAACTACATGAGCGTAGACAAGATTATACTTGAATGTCACTGTTGCATAGGGTTCGTACAATGAACCACGATGTTCAAACACAGAAGCGCATAGTGATGGGTGGTCAAGCACTCAAGTTGCTTATGGATGACCAAAGTGATGTGTTGCTCACATCACCCGAAATTACATGAGCGTAGGTTTGACATGAGGTTCTCTCGGTCACAAGATTACATGACAATTCACTGTTGTAAAACGATTCTGAAATTCTATTAGTGCAGCAGCATTCTAAAGCTACCGTTTTATTAGAGGGCATAGGTAGGAAGTACGAGTAACATATGATATTTTTCCGATGGACAGATGAAAACGATTCCGAACGAATTGACTTTGTCTCGGTTACTTCGATTGCAGAAAGAGAATATTCGTGTTACAGAATTGAAGGCAAACATTGATTACTCATTTTCCAGGAAAGAATCAACGGTTTTATTCAGTAATGTATTATTTTTTAAATCGAATATCTTTACCTCATTTGATAGATGCTTATACGAGCATGAATTTCGCTCATTTTCCGAGACAATGTATGTATATTGTTTGTTAAGGGATTTCAAAATTTGCGTTAGTGTTTAAAGTAATTTACAAATTTTTGTTGTTGGTGACGCCACACTTACCGAGGAGACAAACACCCCCGCACGCGGAGAACAGTGGCAAAAATTGACCATTAATTTTGACAACTGACAATACACCTCCAATTATTAAGCTTCCAACAAACTGTTAAAACAAAATGAGTAGGATTTATGAGTAACTTATCATTTCGAAGAATGTAATGTTTTCCGATCAATAATTAGTAAAAATATCACAGCATAAAGATTTAGCAACTCGGTATGCCGCGTGGATTTACTGCAAGAGATAAACCTTTTAATGTAATAAGGCTGGCGATAAGTTGATTAACTTAGATCTCTAATATATTTGAGGATCAATACGAAACATTAGTTGTATCATTTCTATTTGAACCCATTTAGAAAATATTTTAGTGTCTGCTGATTTTTGGAAATTTTCTGTGAGTATTTAAGATGTATCAGATCGATTCTACGCGACACTGATGCGTTTGTTCTTGGCATCTGAACGGGAAAACACTGGGGACGGTTAGTTCAATCGGTGTAGTTCAATTCCTAATGTATGACTCAAATTCAACACCAGGCTTCTTCGTTCTGACTCATTAAAAGCGTGTAGTTTTCAGTATTGTTTGAAAGAGCTGCATTAAACATAATCTCATCTTTATCCTGTAATAATTTAGCAGTGATCATCGCGCAACACGTCGTAAGGGCAACAAATTATATGATTGATGCAAGGTTTTGATATCTGATATAACGTAACATAGGATTACATAAATTAATATTACATTATACTTCATAATCTATTTGCAAAAATCTATCTTTTCGTTTACTTAAAAAGTTGCAACAAACCTTCTGTGTAATCGATTTTCATGATTGTTGATGAATTTTTCAATAAACCGCTAGTGTAATTTTAATTTGTCTAAATATTAGGGCGATCTGTGGAGTTCATGAACTGATCTGAAATTTTCATAAACAGATGGGATATTTTACTACCACTTTGACATTTCTCTTTGACGATATAGAACGGAGCAAATAAATTAATGAAAATAGGGCGGCGAATCAGACAGAATTATACCACGGAAGAGGCACTACATCAAAATAAGCAAATAGATGAATTATTCAAGCATCAACCGATCATATTTTATCCATTCACGTACACCAATGAATCGAATGCTGGTTATTTAGGATGCATTTGCTATGGGGTTTAGACGTTTTAGATAAATTTCATCGAATACCCTCTCGGCGAACGAGGCTGTGATCAGTCGTCATGTATAACGTCTGGTTGAAAACTCCACACTCCACAGCATGCCCATCAACATGTTGGTCGTGACAACCTTATCCAACTTTCGATGTAAGTTCATATCGCGTTCAACATTTCTTCACTGTTTTTAGGCGTGCGGATACTGATCTATCCGGTTAAAAACATTTTTTTAAATGATCATCATTCTCAAAATGCTCATTTGCATGCTTTTCCATCACACATGCATGCAAATGAGCATTTTGGGTCATGGTTATGGGTTTAACCACATTGCACATGTGTTTGGGCACATGTGCTTGAACAGGTTGGTCGTACCAGCCTTATCCAACAGTGGCATGCAAGCGATACTTGTTGATTATCATTCTGTTTAGTCGTTAAAGATATGAATTAAAAAATTCAATTTACTGAAGATAGCAATAATTACCACCCATTGTGGTCTATGGGTTATTCAAAACATAAAAAAGAAATTGTCTAGCTGACAAGCTGAATGCTCATCAGGCTAAGATTTAATTTCTGCAGATGATGATGAAATTTAGGCAATAAACAATATGATACTCGCGAATTTTTGCACTTACGCAAGCATTGAACAAAATTCCATAATTCACAGCCATGTATTTCGGTCCAAACAAAATTTTCACTCCAGTTGGCATTAGTGTGAAGGTTCCACTCAGGCAGAAAAATATTTGTGCCACCCAGAGTAAATAGAGTACTTTGAAAGCCACCTCGGGTAGGCCTTTGAAATGAGGGAAGGAGAATAGCAAGGCAGCAAACCAAACCAAAATGATGCATGTCGGGAACTGAAAAGAAACAATGCGAAAGAATTCAATCGAAAGCAAGCAAAGCGCATGTCTCCTTCATGGTACACGTTCAGATGACTTGTAGACCATAAAACGTGATTTGTGCAGCGAAATTGTTTCACTGTTTTCGACTAAAGAAATCTCGAATATAAAAAAAAGATTTGTGAAAATAAATCTCGGTGTGTCGAACAAAAATTCGTAAACTTTAAAAATAATATGAGAGATCAACAGCAAAAAATTCCACTTGAGATTTCTGAGAGACAGATTTACCCATTCCAAAATGCCCAAAAATTGGTTAAGATTTCAACCGTTCTAAAACTCACTTTATCTCCAGGAATCACTTTGTGATTGTGTATTTGAACATCGTGGTTCTTTGTAAGAATCCTATATAACAGTGGCATACAAGTTTAACTTTGTTTACCGCTTTTCCACTGTTTCAATGCTCACTGAACTTGATCTTACTGTCTCCACCTGATGAAGGCAAACAACTAGAAACCGGTAAGGGTGTGTAATGGATGGGGATGTGCGCAACACAATACATCACTCTATCTCCCTTACTTACATCTCGTTCCAGTTACTATGAAATTTGAGTAGCTTGTAGGAGAAAAGATGACAGTTGCCAAAGTCTATCCACTCCTCCAAATTTGTTTGAAAAATAGATTTATTCATAGTTTAGCTATCTGCCATAGATAGACTCGAAAGTTTGGATGGTTTTGAATCTGTTCCAGATACGAATTTAAGAAACTCATTCATTAATCTATTTGACAGCAAAAATAGTCAAACATTTGTGGTCCTAATTCACAGATAGCGCTAGCGGCTTAAAGTGCAACGGAAATAAAACTTTCCCCTTCAAGCGTTCAATATCTCATTATAAACCTGTGACATCGATCAATTTTGTTCATTTTTGCGGGAAAATTGAACGAATATGGAGTGCATGCATCTGAAAAGAGTTGCTATATCTCGATAGTAATCGCTAAAAACCACAAATTACTGTCGAAAAATATTGACCATAAGATAACGTGGTAATTTTGATGTCTTGAAATCTACATAACTTTCATGCGATCAATATAGAAGCATTATAATTATGAGAAGTTAGACGGATTTCGAATGAAGACACGTGTAACGTTATATTTAGTCCGCATTGAAAAAAATTCAGTTTTTTTCATTGGTGAATATTATCAATACACGTTCCGAGATGTCTAATGTAAAACATACAAAATATGATTTCACCAACTGCAAACAGAGCTGGCATTCACAGCTACTATCCCAATCTTGGCGTTATACTGTTCACATTTTTGTAGCGGAAAATTATATTAAAGTAAATTTTAGCAAATAGACAACCGAGATAACGTGTGAACCCACGAAATCTCAGGATGAAAAGGTTGTTAAACCCTGTGTCAACTGTTCTCAATTATGAGCCATGTTGAATATTTTACAAATATAGACAACTCAAAGTAAGGTATTTCTCGCATCTCACCGCACTTACACACCACAACAGGTTTCTTGCTATTTTTCATCATTAGGTGGACACAGTAAGATTAGGTTCAGTGAGCCTTGAATCAGTGGTAATGTTGTAAAAACAGTATACTTGAATGCCACAGTTGAATAGGGATCTTACAAAGTACCACGATGTTCAAATATAAAAATCACAAAGTGATTCATGGTCAAGCGCTCGAGCGTTTGAAAAGGACCAATATATCGTGATGCTCACATCCCCTTCACTTGCACACTACAGCCTGTTTCTTGCTGCTTTCCGTCAAGGGGTGGTGACAGTAAGATTAGTTTCCGTGAGTCTTGTAACATAGGAAAATGAAACTCACTTTAAATGAAATTTTATCGGAGATGATACCCCATATAACACGACCACCGCAATTGAATACCGCGGACAACGCGACCACCACGGTAAGATACGTGTCGTCACTGATGCTTGTTTGTCCAAAATACTAAAATACGAACGAGGCGTAAATAATACGGTCCTCGAGCTTAAATAATGGCAAAAAGGGTCTGTTTTGTGCAACCCACTTTGAAGTTGGAAACTATCACAGAAATCGGGATTATAATAATGGCAAGTGCGACCCACAAGAGATAGAAGTCCAATCGGCAAAGAACTTCTTTCGGTGTTAAGTTCACAGGATCCCTGAAATTCAAATGTTTCATTTGCGGTGACATTGTTCCAACAATAAAGCATTAAGTAAGCAAAGTTGTGGGAAACTTACGATTTCTCCACTGCAATTTCTTGCTAAAATTGGCAGAAATACAGAGAGTTCATTGAAAATCAAATGTGTTAAACTTAATAATTGACTTGCAATACAAATAATACAAATAATGTCTTAAAAAAGACATATATATATATATATATATATAACAGGCATTGAACTAGATATTTTGTTCGTCCATTGTCGGTCTATTGCCATATAGTGATCATACTTTCGAAACTTCTTGCACTCCAATAATTTATCATTGTGATTCAGAAACCAAAAACATTTAGTATCCAACTAAGCCGAGTTTGCAAGTGATTTATCCGATGAAACATTTGCGCTAATATGTATCCATTCTTCGATACAATTGCATGTATCGGAAAAATTACCATTTTTGTGACATTAAAAATCTCATCGAAAGCATATCTTAAATAATAATAATAATAATAATCGTATCATGCGAAGAAATTTGAGTGAAATCGGTTAGAGCAATTTTTTGAGTAACGTTTCATTTCTGACACAGAAGCTTCGTCAGACCAAGGGTAATAGTCAGGATGGAGAACATGATTAATTAGTAGTCAACCCCCAACCACTGAATTGACCATATCACTAAACAGCCTATTCTACGACTACAGTGTGTCACGTCTCGTGAGAATGACCAGGATCAGTGGTCGATTTTCTTACTAGTGTGTATCCACATCAATCTAGTACAAGTGAACACGGTCAAGGTCAAATAAGCGGTGGAGGTTGACTACTACTTAATCATGTTCCCTGTCCTGACTATCACCCTTGGTCTGACGAAGCTTCTATGTCAGAAGTGAAACGTTACCCAAAAACTGCTCTAACCCATTGCACTCAAATGACTTCGCATTTTCTTAATACACCATCGGTCCCAAACATATTCCAATCGAATAATCGTATCAATTATATTAATTCGTTTTGCATAAATTCCGATTTATTTTCAAACATACTACTGCAATGTTCAAGTTGTGCTTTGCAGATTTTTCTGCTGCGTATCCCGTGTTTCCCGTTAATTCTTAACAAGCATAGAGTGCACCAATCTACATGCGGTCTATTGCATTTTGTGACACTTCGTTTTGTTTGGTATCCGCATAAAATGTAATTAGGATTTAGGGTTTATTTGAGCCCCTAACAACAAAATATGTATTATTTAAACAGTGACTGATTATTACTATCAAAAATAAATTATCTCATGTTTAGCAATTATTTAATTATATTTTCTTTAATTGTTTAACAGAAAAAACTTGTAACAATTATATCATTATAGAAGCTCATTTGCATGCATCTCCATCACACACACATACAAGCGCAACTTGTATATCAATACAGTTTTGAATATCACCGTTTTTTGACTTACATCTTCCATTACTGTCTCATCTTCCAGCTCCAATTGTCTTTCTTTTACTTCGGTCGTCTAATCAGAAGATGATACAATTACGTCCGATTAGAGTTCGGTTATATACTCAACATTAAAATCAGAGAAAACAATTAAGTGAGAACTGGCAAGTGGTTTTAATATAAAACATTCGTGATTTTCCATCGAGTACCGTAAAGTCCCAAACGCATTCGCTAAAATTTAATATAGTATAAGACAAGTTGATCTTGTATGCCACTGTTGGATAAGGTTGGCACGACTAAATAAACCCACGATCATGAACGAAAATGCTCTTCAATTCCATCACACACAACTCATCAGGTAGAGATAGTGCGATGACGATCCGCATGCGATTGAAACAGTGGAAGAATGGGAAACATCTTGCGCTTCTCTGCTACTGTTGGATAAGTTTGGTACTACTAACCTGTTCAATCAGATGTAACCAAACCTATGTAGATAGGGTTTAAACCCATGGTCATGAACAAGAATGCTCATTTGCATGCATTTAATATAAGTTTAATAAAACATCATAGTTTATAACATGTAGAATTTGAGCTATCTTTCATATGATTGAGATACATTTTCCTCAGAATATAAAGAGATTCGAGGGAATTTTCGTAGAAACGCAAATCTATTCGCAAATGGATAATTAGAGCAGCTTTTGTAGACACACTCTATTTTATGAAATAAAACAGTGTAATAATGAAGCAGCATTGACATATGAACTTAGGGGCACCACATTGTATTTGTGAGAATAAAAGTTCACTATTTCGGTGAAATATATTTCAATGGGCGCGATGAACTATTGATGACTCCTGATAGTTTATTATGTTTGAATGATATAATTATTAATCCTCCCACATTGCGTACAGTTGTACTAAATGATTTGCATTCTGGATATCTTGGAATAGAAAAAATGATGTCTTTAGCCAGAGGTTTATGCTAGTGGCCTGAAATAGATGCAGACATACATAGAACTGCTATTTCTTGGAAGCTTGTCATCATACAGTTTTCCGACAACCATCCAACTGGACACCATGGCCATTGGCATGTGAAGCTTAGCAGCGTATTCATGTGGATTATTGTGGACCATTTTTAAACAAGTACTTCGTATTGGTTGTGATTGATTCTTATTCAAAATTGCCTGGAGATTTTTTACGCAAAAACCAAATACTCGTTTTACTATACTTGCTCTGCGCAAAGTATTCAGCCGCGAAGGATTACTTATTGCTGTTGTTAGTGATAATGGCAGTCATTTTTCTGTTGCATGTGGTACACAATGGTTACAATCCTTGGGTTGTCGACACTTAGTCACTGTACCTCGTCATCCACAATCAAATGGATTAGCTGAAAATTTTGTGGGTACCCTAAAGCGAGCAATTACTTCTTGTGCACCAACTAAATTTGACGAACTTGATCGATTCGTTGACAATTTCTAATTGCAATATCGGAATTGTACTCATGCAACTACCTAACATACTCCGGCTATGTTATGCAAAGCAAGATCCCTGAGATCAAATCTGCTGGGTCTAGGATCAGTCGAAGTTTCATTTCATCGTGGCAATGAATTCCGACCGAGCTCTGATATCGTGCTTGGCAATATCGGTAAATGCATGATAAAAATAATGGACCTTGATGATGGCTCAATGCATCGCCGTCATGTGGATAAAATTACCAACAGCGATACAGGTCAGTTATGTTTCGATTCTGGTTGCATTGACAATCATAACACCACTATTTTAGATACCTCCGGAAAGAGTGTTAGGAAGATCAAAACGTTTGATGAACAAGCAGGCCCGGGATTATAAATACCCAGAATCATTCGCAAACTGCGGGGGATGTGATAATTGTACTTTGGACCACCAATAATTGTTTATTCATGTATATTTTATAATATGCCATTAATTAATTAATTGAGCATTCCAATATACTTCGTGATCAGTTGCTTATTCTGATTGCTACTTCTGGTTTCTGTACAGGCTCGACATTATTTGATTATTCAAATACTACACCCAGACGGGAAAATGATACAATCTACACAAAATTTAATTTTGTAAATTAGGAGTCTTTATAAAATACCATATGTAGTGCCTCTTTCTTGAAAAAATGTTAGAATGAATCTCCGTATAAGTCTAAATTTCTATATAACTGCCAGCTTTTACAAAAGTTTTCATGGGATTTAAAATTGTTTTGATAATAAATAAAGGAAAATTCTTAACTGCCTTAGCAAGGGTTAACTAGAAAAAGTCCCGAAATTAGCAAACTATCTAAACGGCGACAATTCAGACTAATACTTGAAAGATATAATGACATTGAGAAACCAATAAGAAACACCTATTCTCTAAAAGGTTTCCATTAACTCTGTATAGGTCAAATTGATGATTAATAAAATCTGTTAAATTGATAAATGCGTTTCGTTTTTCTCGATTCTATACATGAAGCATGATTATGATTTATAATGGCATCTTTCAAATATAACTAATAATATGCTGATTTAATATTTATGAAAGTAATAAACAGTTAAGCAAGACAACATGACACCTTATCTAGTAAAAAGTTAACCAAGTAAACTCGGTACAACTGCTCTATAGAATTAAGCTAAGAATACTTATGTTAATAGTTAAAATACGAAGCTTTTCAATAGGACATATGCTTCAAATTTTTCTCTCAATGTTCACAAATTGACCAGCCGTGTGGTTTCCAAATTACCAAATCTACGGGTTACTTTCGATCATGTTGAATCTGTTTGTTGTTCACTTGTTGTCCACACACTCATTTTGTTTGGTTCACAATTCAGTTTTGCTTCGGTGACTTCTTATGATGGTCAAATTGGGAAAGCCAAATAAAATGAAGCGTAATTCTCAAGGTAAAATAACATGTCTAAAAATAAGTTGTATGCACAGAGAATTTCAGTTGAATCTTATGGTTCACTATGCTAATTATCTTTAAGAATATTTCAAAATATCCAGGAGTGATGGTGATATTTTTAAATTTTTCAGAATATTTTAGTTTATTACTAATTATTCTAAGTATAAAAACTAGTTTATATATAATTCATTAAAAAATCAAAGAGAGAACCAGCCGGAATTACCTCAGGTTGTGGTCGCTTTCTGAGCAGAACACAACCGATGAGTTGTAATCCGAATAAGATTCCGCCGAGTAAGAGGAAGGCAGTTGGCACACGATCGAGCAATGCTGGATCCGTGAATAAACTATATGGAACAGTAGAATTATATGTTAAATATTTAAGTATCAAGAGACATGATTATTCTTTTGTAGTCAGGAGCTTGTAGTTCTATTTTGAACAAAGTCCATGTTCTGTTTATTTCATGTGAGCTTATCGTACTAAAATGTGTGAAAATAAAAATGTTTAGCATGCTGTTGGAGAAAGATGAGATAAGCCTAATTGAAGATATTCTGGTTCATTTTAGACATGAAGTATACATGTTTCCAGTGTAGGCACAAACACATATTTGGACAACATGCTTATCATAACAGAGAAAGATTGGCTTGATTCCTCAATAATGGATTTCTTCCAGCCAATATGCTTATTAAACCTACATATAAAAAATAATATAAGACATCATTAAATGCTTTGCTTTTCCATCATGTTTAACATTTCAGGAAGTAATGTTTCTGCTAGTAATATGTAACCGTAAACATTATTTTGATTAATGGATGAATAAATGTGCTATCACAATCTTATGTATAAAATGTCTTTGTAAAGAAAGAAGCTTTAGGCTGAAATAATTTTGAAACAAATTTTGTTCATCAGAAAGATTTAAAACTATGATACTTAGGTTTTCAATAAATGTAAACAAATTTCCAATGTTATGTATCGATTTTTTCAACTCTTGGAAAATGTCAGCAGAAAGACCACAACTAAATTTGGGGAGCAATTCATGGTTCATTCATTAGCAGTACCGATAAATTCACTTTAACTTGGATCAGTTCTTCGGACACTCTCAAAAAGCTAGTCATAAACATATTTTGAAAATACACTAAATTCATTCTCCTTTGCTTTAAAAAGATTGTAGGTGTTTACATAATATCAATATGACTTTTAACACGGAATTTCATCTCGATACGATTAAAGCATTTACTACACACTTTCCTGGATTTAGAATTTACAGAAAGCGTTGAATAGATATCTCGTATTTTCTTCCTAATAAAGAATTTTCTTACAATCATTTGAGCTGTTACATTTTCAGATTTACCGTCTCGATTAATTTTGTAGTTGTAATATATTTTACACTGCCTGTGCATTAAAATTTAATATTTTCGAATTGGTGATAAATATGTTTATTATAATGCTTTCTATCACCTAAACATCACTTTTATGAGGCCTATAAAGTTATCTTTCATTAGAAAAAATAGAAAAATGCTATAGAAAATCATTAGTAAGCATTAATAATCAGCCTATGTACATGTGCATTTAATTGAAATTTAGATACAAAAATCACAAATTACCACTTAGGACGTAGATTGTAGGCCAGAATTAGGCGAATCATGGTATATTTACCAGTTTATGTATCATTTATGTGGAACTCGAACGAAAATAATGTATTTCTCCGAAAAATCATATTCGATGCTGAATTTGAATACAAGTCGTATTCAATGATTTTTAAATTTTTCTGGTATCGATATTTCGATACAATTCTCCAGACATTTGAGAATAAGCTTATTTCGTTGTTAAAAACCAATCACTTGATTAGAAAAACAGAGACATTTACTCAGAGCTATTTGATGAATGCAAATAGAAATGAGGAAATTCTATTATTTACTATTGCCAGATTCGTATAATAATCCTATTACTCTGATAAGTTTAAAAAACAGTAATTTTACAAATTCAAGTTAAAACATAGAATATACTACTCACGATGTTTCGGGATCCACTTTTACATTGGTTGGATTGATGTAGGCTGTTTGTATTGGAGTAAAGACCAACGCGCTCAATCCGTAACCACCGACAACAATGCCAACAATGAGACCATATTTATCCGGAAAGTACTGAAAGTAACATTATACGAACGATGAATATGTAATAAAATGTGAAGTTAGTTCAGAATATTTCGATAGACTTAAGATCAATTCTAACCGGTCTTCGATTTAAGTTATTTTTAGAAATAACATAAACTAATCTACTTACTGATCCCGCAACTTCCATAACAACAGAATAAGCCAATCCAAGTCCAGCGCCGTTGAATACTGCGTAACTGACTATCACAGCAGGAAAACCACTATTCACCGAAAAATATGTAAGCATCACGCTACCACTATAAAAATTGAAATATTGATTTAGGTATACTTGAAATTCATGTTTATTGAATGGAAATGAATTTCAGTTAATATTTCTGATGAGCTAATTTTGATGGAAATAAGTGAATTAGAATAATAACCAATAATTTTTAAATATCATCATATATCAATATTATATACAAAAAATTACAAAAATTGGATTACCATTATTATGCTCACTCGCATATCATTTACAAAAATAATTTTAGTCGACAGAAAAATACATAGAGATCAGAATAAACAAACGAATATGGGCTTAGATTCATACATGCAAATGCAGAAACGTCAAACATCAAAAAGAATTACCGAACGCATTATCAATAATTTGCACGACAATTTAATTGACACTACCCAGAATATCAATCATCAAGCTTCTGCTAAATCCGATAAAATGGAATAAGTTGTTTAGGCTTCTTAAGATTAGGCAAAGAAAAGTCCTCCTAAAAACGGAGTGTAATTAATCAAGTTGGAAGATTAGCATATATTGTATATTTATTAGAATTTGGACAGAATTTTTTCGATGAAATATTTGTTGTATTTTCAATCGAATAGCGAACAAGTTGCAGTATTAATGCTCAATTATCAAGTAATATAGTGAAAATTCATATTTCCTCATTAATGAAAATAATAGTAAAATTACCTTTCAATTAAACAACCAATGGCAACAATAATTCGATAATCAATTTTCTTGGCCAAATAACCTCCAATTGGCATGAACAGACCCTGCGCACCGTAACCCAATCCCGAAAGCCACACAACCAAACCGTCATTCACATTTTTATCAACTCTCGCTTTGATATAGCTGAGTATATACGGTGTCATATTTGCTGCCGATGAATATGATTGCAATGAGAACATACCGATAGTGTAAAAATGACCGAAAGCGAATTGAATTAAAACTCCTCCAATAACCGTGAGAATACCATTAAGCAGATGTTTTCTGTCATTGACCTAATATGTTAGAAGTAAATGCATGTCGAACCATTTTAACTGAAAAGTCGTTTCAACGAATAAAGTTTTCTTCTTCTTCTTTTAGTCTGTTGAAAGTAAAAATATCGAAAGTGTGCTGTATATGTAACCTACAAATATAATGAATTCAGTTATTAAAACAAAAAAATATTTCCAAAAACGTAAAACTTCTAGAGTTTTGAATATCGAACGACAATTCTAATCGTATAATGCTTGATACAATTCTGTGTTGGTATCATGGAAATTGTAAATCGTATGTTAAATCTGCGAAATGAAGCGTGTCCATGGTGGTTGGGATTTTCATGGAAATTCTGACACTATTTGACAATTTAAAATATTTTTTGTATGAAAAACTACCTCAAAAGTTTCTGCAGTAATTAATGCTACTATTGAACACAGTAGGTTCTTACAATAATCAAGAAACTGCATTGTCTGTATACATATTTATCAGTATCGTAATAATTCTCAGTAATATTACCACGAGAAAATAGTGGGCAAGTCAAACAGAGTGGCCGGTTTGTAGTGTATATTTTATCGAATGAGTTATCGGTGAACAAGACAGTCTGGGTGCGTGTATTCCTATAATACAATAATTATTGTAATTCAGAACACCGAGGATAAATATTGTTTCAAGTCATCCGGAACGGACTGAAATAGTAGCAATTAGCCGTCAGTACGCGATAGAAAAAGCAAGTCCACAAACAACCGATGTCATCAAGAAAGGCGCGAGGAGAAAGCGTATATTGTTATCATTATGTGTCGACTATGTATAAATGGCATTTAACAGATTAATAAGATTAACTGATATAACGGGGAGAAAAACAATGCAATATGAGTGATACCGATAAAAAGAAATCCGTAGATTTATATAGCGCTATCGGTAATCGAAATAAAACTATAATTTCTAAGTTAACAAACTTAAATGATACATGTGACTGTGAAAATTACAAACGGTTATTACGGAAGTTTGCATGAAAACTTTCATCACCGTAGGGATTGTTTTGTAAGTAGCACAGTCATGCATTTTGCATCAAATTGATTGAAAAGACGACGTACAAAATTTAATTATAAATCGAAAGATGACGTTTACTGAGTAACAGATGTGTGGCTCTGACAGATAGTCACGTTGTTTTTCTGCATGTTATCTCATGTCTAATGATTGTTATCGTCGTAACTAAGATATAATCGTTTCTTTCCGATAAACGATAGCGCCGTAATGATCTATATATTACTTTTTACCGTTATCACTCACATTTCATCGATTTTCTGTTTTTTAACTCGTTAACACTATTGATCTGTTATATAAATTTTGTACATTGTCAACACAGAAATATACTCCATTTTCCAAGCGCGGTGCTCGTTCTTCTGTGGTTGTTTTGGATTTAATCAAAATTTGGATATAACAGAAACACAAGCAGCCTGACAATACAATGCATTTCAAATTGGTAACCCTGAACACGATTCAACTTATGAAATTCTCGCTATGAAACATAATACATATAAAGAGAGCCAGAAGCTTGATAATTTAATCAATCATTTCAACTTATTGGCCATTGACACGACCGATCCACGTCTATGATTTGTTCTAACGCAACACACACGCTCCAAGCACGTTGTCGAAATGTTTCCAACTTCCGTTGCCACGAAAACTGCTCATTTAAATTAAGATCAACCTGCCACAGATCATTACGATAAGCTCAAATCTGAAATTTTCTCTCGAATTGGTTCCACCACTTGCGAATAGTCTTATCCAGCACTGCCATTGGTAATCGTACATCTTTACAACATTTACGACATTTTATACAGTTACAAGGGACACGGAAACTTGACGACAGGGTGCTAAGACAGATTTTGCCTTAACATTTACCGAATAATTTAGGCAAAGTTCTGGTTATCTATGGAGAAAATTGTAACCTAGACAAGCTACCACAAGTTGCATATTTAATCTATATAAATGATTTCAAAAAATTTGAAGGAGAATATATCTGATACAAAATACCAGATTAGCGATGTGACTGGACAAATAAAAACTTAGCCAGAAGTGAAAGCCGTTCTTGCAGTAAAAAGATCCAAAATTCAACGCCAGATCACACTGCTGAACACGAACTCTAAATGTATGCTATAATCATCGTTCAGATGAGAAAGCCATTCATTGCACGTCCCCCTACAGCTTCGAAACACTACTTCATAATCAGGTATATCTCAAAGCCTGGAGGTAAAAGCGCATCTGTATCGAAAATTACCACTAGCTATTAAAATTAACGTCACCGATGTTTCTACCAATATGCGTTTACCGATAGACACGGGAGCCACTTCACGTACAAACTTACATCATAGAAATCACTCTTCATTGAGCCTACAAGCGGCCAAGTGTACTTGAATAACCAGACACAACTGACGATTACTTTTTATCTAACACGGTCTGCGACGTAACTTTTGATGGATTTTCATTGTTGCTAACGTCAAAACCCCTATCTTGGGAGCCGAATACTTTAATATTTCAGTCAACTTGGGTATTCGAAAACTCATTGACAAGGAAACAAATGAACGCCATCGTGTGCTGTGCGGTCGCATTATTCTGTGCTCTCACGTTTATGGATCTACTTCAGGCCCATCCCGTCCTATCTGGATAATTTTTAACTTTTTGGTCTTCTCTTAACACAAGCATTGTGTTCATACCATTTTCGGAGCCAGAACAAGCAATTTTAGAAAAATCAGTTTTCTACATCTCGAACCAAACTAGACCTACTCGGGCAAGTTTGTGTGCAACACTGAATATTGGATTATGTTTGCCATCATTCGAAAGCGCTCGTTTTCCTACTTCGCTTGAAACATTGGACCGGAAAATCGGATCCACTCTCAAGGAGCTACGACATATTTTGTTATCCACCTTTCCTGTGTCGAGATTAATCACTCACCCACTTCCAACAACCTTAAATTCGCTTCGGACCCGACGTCGTTTCATACGTGCCGACGCGCGCACACTCATTTACAACACAGATCGACTGATAAATCTTTTCACACAGGCGACATGACCTTACGAGCGAAGTCCAGTGAAGGCGGTCACAAGTGCAAAATTTGTCGAAAGTCACAATGCCCGACACGCTCGTTGTTTTATTTATCACGATAAAGTTCATATGAAGTGTGATGTTACCCTGACTGCTCATGCTATTGCAATTATCAATAAAGATGAAATGCCCGGAGTATGCTATATCTGTCATGTATGCAGAATTGAACCTAGAAACTGTACAAAGACGACTGCGAGTTCACAGACTGAAACTAATATGGGGGTATTGAATTTAGAGGACCGCATACAGAGAATTAAAGGTTTGATAAATGACTTAATTATTAGCAAACTGAAGACAACACTTGAGAGTGGAGATCGTGTTTCATCTCCGTTTCTAAGGAAGCAGGAAGGCAAAAAATACGATGATGAACATACGGACATTCGACCTAGCAATTCAGAACAACTAAGCCGTTCCCATGATCTGCGTGCCTTGGAATGGTCTGAAACAAATTCAACAAAATCCGAGAATAAAAAGCGAGCCGTTAAACAAAAAACTGACCCCAAAACAGATAATGCTTTGGAGAAACGAAATAACATCTTCACCAATCGTAAGGCACACTCTTTGAGTGTCATTTGTACTGACGTTCCTGAGCCTGAATGCACTATCTTCAAAGACAGACAAAGGCATGATGAAGAAAAATGGAAGAAACTGTGTGAACTTATGGAACTTGTAACTGTAGTGCCGTCAGCATTGACTCGTTTAACTAGACGGCGTGATTCAACTCATCAGGATGAACCCAGACTGTTGAGGGTTAACTTAGAAAATAAGCGTGACCTGGAAAACGTACTACTAAATTCTTACCTACTTGGGTCAAACAATTCACTGAATATTCGTATTCATGTTGATATTCCATGGTCCGAAAAAAAGGAAAAATACATACGACAAAAGAAATACATCTAATCGCAATCTCAACATCCTCGGAGTTCCAGAACTGGCAGGCAATCCTGAGGCTAAAGAGCGAGCTAAGCATGACTGCAGGCGATGGAGTTTTCTGGCTTATACCATTTTCGTCGAAAAGGCCGTTGTCGTGGATAATTTTAGACTGCCTTCCTCAGCAAAGTACAATGGTAATGGGCCACGCCCATTAAAAATAAACTTCCTAATGAGTACTATCGCTGATACTGTACGTTTCAACTGGAAATGCTGGAAACACAAAATCCCAAAAGGTGTAATCCTTAGCGATCACATAAACACTGATATAGATGCAGCCCATTCTGCATTAAATACTGTCAGGATTGATGAAGCTCTATCAACTGAAACAAGAAATGAATCTTCAGCTGGAACACAAAATCAGCAATCGAACGCAGAACCACCCCAAATGACTCCCGAGAGTGGAGTGAAGCCAGATAAAGAAATCTTTTTTCCAAAAAGAGGACTCGATTTGCGCCTCTCAGCCTGAAACGACTGATATGCTACTTGACTTGTCAAAAAACAGAACAGTGCCGACTCTTCCAGAGTCGGCGTGACAATGACGGTTGTCTCAGACGACAACATCTGTCCGTGTCTGTTTTACTTGGAACAGTTTACCTTCAACCGTTGCTCACGCCACTAGCTTGCATGACTTTAAAACGAAATTAGACGAATTTTTACTGCATTATTCGTTTCTAGAACACTTATATACTGTTTAATCTATGTTCTTATATTGTTTATAAACTTAAATTTCAATTTTTACCATCCTATGGTTGTTGTTAAGCTTGTTGCTTTTTAGACCATTAAAAACCTTGAATTACCTTGAATCTATTTTTGCTTACCAAAACGGTTCTTGGATGCCTCTATACCAATGCCAATGCTTGATTAACAAATTTGCCGAACTTGTCGCTCGGTTTGAGACTAACCGACTCCAGCTTATTACCATTACCGAAACTTGGCTAAGCTTGGGAATCCACGATTGTGAGTTATAGATTGCTGGCATTTCACTGCTCCGCCGAGACCGTGCGTCACGTGGAGGAGGTGTGGCACTCTATCATGATCAGAGACTCAAGTGCAAAGAACTCACGGATTCCGACTTGGTGCTTCAGGACAAGCTATGGTGTTTTTTGACAACGAATACAGGCGATGATTGCACAATCGGCGTAATTTATCGTCCACCAGCAGCCCCGGACGTGTATAATACGAATCTACTCGACAAGCTACCCTTGATTGCCTCGAGATATCATACCAGAATCATGATCATGGGAGACTTTATTCTGCCTAACTTGCTGAAGACTAACAAAATTACTCAGATCTCCACTGCTGCCATCTTGCAGCAGTTGTTTGACGAAATTCCCTTGTATAATCACGTTGAGAGCAATACAAGATACAGAGGGAGAGATATGCCTTCAATACTCGATCTTATCTTGACAACTAAAAAAGACTCCGTCGAAAACATTACATACGATTGTCCGCTAGGTCCGAGCGACCATTTGATCTTGAATTTTGACTACCTATGTCGAGCAGAGCGAACAAATGATACAACAAAGATCATCAGAAAGGTATGCCTATCTAAATTATCAAACGCCCTAAGTTCAATTACCGATTATAAAATTGAATGCATATGAGTAAAAGAGCAGTGGTGTAGCATTTTGACCAAGCTTAACCGAGAAATCAACTCAAACTTAGCATTCGTACCAAAACAGTGTGGAAAGGCATTCGAATTTAAAATCCGCAGTCGCACTCGGAAACGGATTAAACTGCGAAATATGGCTTGGAGAAACCATCGCCGGTTAACCACCGATGCCACATGGAAGACCTTTAGAAAACTAAGAAACCAGGTCATTAAACTTATTGCTGGAGACAAAATACAGTATCAAGCTGTCATAATGTCTAAAATAAAAAGGGAATCCCAAGCTCTTTTACCAGATTGTGTATAAGCAGTGTTCAGTGAAACCAGGAGTTGCGGCCTTGCGGACGCCCTCTGGAATGACCACAAATGCAGCTGACACCGCGGATGCTTTGGTAATTTATTATGCTACAGTATTTTGTCTAAAGGAAAGCGTGGATATACAAATAGATCCAGAAATAACGCATCCTCTACCATTGGACACAATAACCATCACCAAAGAAGAGGTGCTGGGAACGCTACTATCGTTGAATCCCAGAAAATCCCCTGGTTGTGATAAAATTACCCCGAATATACTCAAGCATTGTGCAAAATTTCTATGCGGACCTCTAACTCAGTTATTCTGCGAATCGCTGTCAAAAGTGTCATACCGACTGAATGGAAATCTGGTATAATCTTCCAGATTTTCAAAGACGAGGTGCGTTCGGAGCCCGCAAATTACAGACCTGTTACTTTGTTGTCCGCCGTATCCGAGGTACTCGAAAAGATCGTGACAAACAAACTGAGCAAATACCTTGAGGAAAATAAGCTATTTTCGGGAGCGCAATACGGTTTTAGATAAGGATACTCCTGCCTTACTAATCTTCCCCATACCCTTGACGACTGGACTCGAGCAGTAGATGCTGGGGATACTGTCCATGTATGTTACCCGATATGTCGAAAGCATTCGGCAGTGTAAACCACAGTATTCTCTTGTAGAAGCTGAAACGTTGTGTTATAACTGGCAGTCTGTTAGCATGGTCAGAAAATTACCTGACTGATCGGCTTGTTCAAGATTCTGTGGACGGTACTCTATCGAAGTCGATAGCCGTGACAAGTGGAGTGCCTCAGGGATCCGTGCTCGGACCAGTCCTATTCGTACTATATGCTAATGACATACTGGCTCTCATCAAATGCAAGATCGTACTGTTTGCGGACGATATAAAAGAGTGATCGAAGATAAGTGAGTCGGAAGACTGCGAACTGCTCCAGAAGAATCAGGACAAACTCCAGGCTTCGTTTCTAAAAAAATCGCATATTTTTCAATGTCCGAAAGTGTCACATTTTAAGCATTGTCAAACATGTAGAGTACCAGTATTTTTTTGGAACACACAGCCTCTCGTGGACCATGGAAGAAAAGGACTTGGTTGTGTTAATAAGCAACACCCCAGGGATGTCGAGCCACTGCAACTACGTCTATCGCAAAACATCACAGAAATTGTCACTCCTGAAGAGAGTTTTCGGTAGGTTCTCAAAACAGACAATTCCCTGTATTATAAATACGTACAACAGATTCACGATGGAATATGCAGTTCAAGCATGGTCGCCATGGCTTAAAAAAGATGTTGCGACTCTGCAAGGAATATATCATCGAGCTACCAAACTTGTCACTAAACTCAGCCGGAAATCCGACAATGAGCGAATCAAAAAGCTAAATTTCTTTGATTATCCACGTCGTCGTCTCCTAGGGGATTAAATTCTGTTTTGCAATATTTTGAGTACCGAAAATCACCTTCTACAATCCTTATTGAATCTACGGAGCTCGCATAATACAAGAGCTCACATATTTACTCTAACTGTCCCTCACTCGAGACTAAACTGCAGACGACATTTTTTGACGTGCGAGTTTGTTTTACTTTGAACAATCTGCCAGATAATGTTGTAAACTCACCAAACCAGCAAACATTCAAGAGAAGCCTTGATGCCTTTTTGACCCTAAACCCTTGCATCGGAGAAAACTATACATCTTAACACCATGCACCTACATTTGTTATCCCACCAATCAAAAACAATTTCTGCCCTTTGGATACTTACTTGATTCTTGAAATGCTCAAGGTAATTCAAGGTAATTCAAGGTTTTTAATGGTCTAAAAAGCAACAAGCTTAACAACAACCATAGAATTGTAAAAATTGAAATTTAAGTGTATAAACAATATAAGAACATAGATTAAACAGTATATAAGTGTTCTGGAAACGAATAATGCAATAAAATTCGTCTAATTTCGTTTTAAAGTCATGCATGTTAGTGGCGTGAGCAACGGTTGAAGGTAAGCAATCTAATCCGATTTTCGCTTGTTATATTATTCGTTGTTGCCATATTATTCTGTGGTTTGTGTAAAGCTATATGCTTTTTAGACCATTAAAATTGAATTGAATTGAATTGAAAATATTTGAGTCCTGGTTCCTAATACTGCACCGAATAACGCTTCTCCAATGAAGGTGTTTCCTGATATCTTCTAACATTTGACACGACATTTCTCTGAAGCATGACATCAGACACCATTTATTAGGCCGTTGATCCCCATTATTTAGTAGGCCACGCAGGCTGGCACCTTACAAGCTAAGAGCTGCCAAACGAGAATCGAAACATATGATGAAACTCGGAATTTTCGTCCATATAATGCCCCTTGAGTAACACCTCCTCATATATTCTAAAAGAGCAACCTGGACGCTAGGAGTCAATTTGGTGATTATCATGCTGTGAATCGTGTCACGATCCCAGATCGATATACTATTCTGCACATACATTACTTCGCACTCCTTCTTCACGGAAAATCTGATATTTTGAAGTAAGTTTTAGTGCGCGCATATCATAAAATAGCCATAACTGACAAATCTATTCACCAAAACTACCATCACCACTCCATTTAGTCTGTTCGAATATCTCAGGATACCATTTGATCTACGTAATGTTGTACAGACTTTCCACTAATTCATGGACTATATTTACTTACGTCTACATGAAATTGACGATCTCTTAATCGTTAGTGCAAATCCCAATGAATATCTTGACCATCTTCATGAAGTATTTCAACGTTATTTTTGATAAATGTCTGTTTTGGGTGAATTTTTCGAATTTCCCGGACACCGAATTGATAGTTCCGGTATTAAAACGTTACCTAAAAAACCATAACCTATCAAATTTATTCATTTCCCAACTCTAACAGCTTAGACAGATGTTTCTTTTGTTTGGTCAACTATAATAGACGCTTCAATCCACTATGTGCTATGAGTACACAACCATGGACTGACCAGTCACGTGGGAAAGAACGTGAATTTATATGACTGGCGAATCCATCAAATCACTCGAGCAACTCAAATCTGCTCTTAATGATTCAGCTATCTATCAACAAACCCTAATACTCGGTTGTCGCTACAGAAGCATCAAAATAAGAAATCGGCGCAATCCATAAACAAGAATTAGGCAACATCACCAAGCCAGTTTGCTTTCTATTCCCATCATCTTCAGTTAGATTAAACCTAATACAGTGGCTTTGTTCGTGAGTTACTGGATATCTATTTTGCGATACGACATTCCCGCTCACGAACCCTAAACTTAACTCTTGCTGCACCATTGGATTATATTTCACAATACACCATTCGCTATCTATCTTAATCGTCTAATACAGTTGATGACGCATTCTCCTGCATGCAGCTACGTTCAGTCAACCAACCGCCATTCAATCTGAAGTAGTTAGCACTTGTCCGAAAGTAGAACCATGAGCTTCAGCAGCATCGACCTTCTATTTCAAACCGTAGCAAAAACGTTTCTCTTTTTGATTCACATTTGTTCATACTCTGTGAATTTTCAACCAATGGACTACGTACCATTATTCCCCAATCACTCAGACGGCGGGTATTTGGCTAACTTCATGTTTTATCTATCACATGTATTTGAGCCACCCGCAAATTGATCAGTGATCGTTTTGTTTGGCCGAACATGCAAATAGATATTTGATTGTCGACCCGATCTTGCACCCAACGTCAACACACTGAAATCCAGTGCCATAAAATCAGCGCCTCTGGATCTTTCCCTCAAGCGTACCAATGTTTACAACATGTGCACATAGACTTAATCGGACCTCTTGCTGTATCCAGCGGTATCACAAATATTCTAACTTGCTTTATTCGTTTCGCTCGCTGGCCTAATGTTGTTCTCATTACCGACATCACAGCATAATCACGGCATAATTTAAATTAAAAAGTTTCGTTTAACGATATAGCGGATTGCACGGTGTCGGTATGCCGTCATTGGATGCATACATTACAGTGTTAATTACGAAATTAAACAGAAATGGAGAAATGGGGCACCACTAACAGTAGGACAGTTGGCTGACATTCTATTCTACACACTAGCATGCTCAGAACTAAAGGATTGAAGCGCACGAAATATGTTAACGTACTTTTGAATTGAATAATGCGTTCCGATCGACCGAATCAAGAGCACCCTTAAAATCAAGAGAGAACGCTACAGTGGGCTGTTTATAAGCACGGCGATGTGAATCAAGCACTTTCAGCAATTCCAAAATTATAGGAGTAAAATGAGCTATTAAAATTGATATAGTTTTAAAAACATGTAGCTCAGGTACAGGATTGTAAGACATAGTTGTTCTCCGAGCTGATATGGTTGATTGCGAACGTTTCGTCACCAAACTAGATGACATCATAAGCGAAACTTCTTTCGAAGTGATTGGGCGACGGGCGATATTCGAATTTATTCGCTTCTCTGCGATCTCATCTAGTGTGATTGGCTGATCTTCTTGATTGTGCCCCTTGTTGGCGTGTTCTCATTGGTCCGTAGATTGCATCCAAATGAATGTGTTTATTGATTGATCGTGCTGTCGAATGCCATGCTTCAAGGAACTCTCGTATATGTCGAGTTCTGCATTTTGCGATGATCTCTGTTTCATCCCAATTGAACTCGTGTCCTTCTTGATCCGTGCGCCGATATTACCGACTTGTGATCATGTCGTCGAGTAGCCAATTTGTGTTCGTGTATCCTTGTTTCTAATCTTCTTTCAGTCTGTCCGATATAGTTTTTCTCACAATTAGCACATGGAATTCTGTACACGACGTTGTTTCTTTCTTCTTTTGCAAACGTGTCCTTGATTTTCACCAGCTGACTTCTCAGAGTGGACATTGGTTTGTGTGCGACATTGATTTCGAGCGGGCGTAATATTCTTGCCGTAATTTCTGAAATATTTTGTATATACGGGAGTGTCGCTCTTGCCGTGTTTGTATTGTTTTCGTGTGAGTGAATTGTTACGTCATTGTTGCGAATGATGAATCCTCTTGGGTAACCGTTTTTCTGGAATAATTTGAATAAATATTTCTCCTCTTTTTTCTTGAGTTGTTCGGTACTGCAATGTGTTTCCGCGTGGGTAAATAGCGTTCGTTCGCAGCTCCGTGTGTGCGTGACCGGGTGCTTGCTTGTAAAGTTTAGGATTTGATTTGTGTTTGTTCCTTTCCTGTAAACACTTGTTTCAAGGTTTCCCGTCTCTGTTCTTTGCACGTTTACGTCCATAAATGGTAGACAGTTGTTCCCTTCGATTTCCTTTGTAAATTGAATTATCGTGAAGATGCAGTTGAGTAGTCGATGTGCATTCTATAAGTTTCCTTTCTTCAGAATCACGAACGTATCATCGATGTATCGGCTCCAGTCTTTACATTACGGCTTCCGCTAGTAATCCAGATATAGGTGATCCCATTGGAGTTCCTTTCATTTGTTTATAAAATCGATCATTGAATTTGAAGTTGGCCTGCAGACATAATTCTAGCAGTTGCAGTATGCTCTGCTTGCTCAAGCGGTTTCCGTCGTGTTTCGTTCCTCGTTCATCCAAACATTGTGTTACGGTTTGCAACGCAACGGTTGTATCGATTGATGTGAATAGTGAGGTCACGTCAAAAGGAATCATGATTTCATCATCTTCTATGGTCACATCTTTAAACTTCTGTAGAAATTTCGTTGACGAATCTACGGAGTACTCCTATTAAAATTGATTTCAATACATTGAAATTCTTATTAGTTGGTAAAATAGAAAATAATAAATTTTTCAACAGAGCATAAACATCTTTTCCTGCTGAAGTAAGAAAATATGTAGTAATAATTGAATCAAATATTTCACCCTTGGTGAGACACCAAAGTTCAAAACGTTACAGATAAGTTCAGTTCAGTTCAGTTGCGCGGGACAGTAAGTGGCTAAGGAGCTAATCGAGCGTCCAGAATTTTTTTTAGGTGGAAAGCTGCAGACAAGCAACAACCACTGCTAAAACGTCTTTTCTCATTGTCAGTTGGATATCTTTAATGATCTGGACGGCAAAAGATCATCAGGATTGTATTTAGGAAGCACCTCGTTATGAATTATACTGGAAAAATAAAAATCAATTTCTCTTCACCAGTACGGTGAGAGGTCAGCTAAATAAGAGTCGTGTATTAAAATAAAACAGAACCCTAGCATTAACTTTGCTTATCAGATAACGCTGGAAAGGGTGAACTACCTAATGTTGCATAGCAATTAGGGTGGCGCGCGCTGCTTTTATACGGGACGTGTTCCCAATTACGTTTTCATTATACTTTTTCTTCTAAACACTTCAACTCGGATCTTATATATTTGTGATATTATCCAAAAAGTCAAAATCTTCGTTCCACGATATTTCTTACACAATGAATTCTAAAACATCCATGCCTCACCGTATTGAATTTCGTAAAAATCCTCAAACAAGAAATTGCACTAATAGGTTAGATAGTGGCAATTCTTTAATCTTGCATAAATTGAGAAAATTAGAAGCTGAATTATTAGGTCTACGTAAATTAACAGATATTAGGGAATAATCGAACATCGAAACGTGGTAGTGATACTCTTATCTATATACATTCCTTGTTTACAGCCTATAATTTTTCCTCACCTAGTCTGTCAGACCTAGAAGACTCAACATGGATTGTATTACCAACCATAGATCTCATGATAAGTTGAATTTACTATCCACCGACTTCAACCATTTCCAGAATGGATTCCTCAGGTAATGCGTTTATTAAAGCACCTCTAAACCACACGCAATTGAAACTCATTGGTGGTGATTTCAACATGCCAAAGTTTAACTGGCACGATCCTGCACATCACAGGTTGTATCGACTAAAGTCGTTGGTTAACGCGTAGACCACCCGTTTCTTAATTTGACAATTCAAAACAACGATTCAGATTTACTACGGTACTATTAGCAAGATCGATAGACAACAATGGACAAACCTCAACTGTACCGGGTTGTACAAATGATGAGCCAAAAATGCTCAAATGATCCAAATGACAACAATAAATTCAGCCAATGCTGACAAGATGGACTGTTAAATTAATAATGACAAGGGATAAAATTACTAATACAATGATGAAAAATCGTCTGTGTTTTCTCCAAATATCACGTGCAAATTATGTGGAATTTAATGGCAGCAGAAGCAATATGAATTACTTCAATAAAACAAAAGGGGTGTACAAGTGGATATGGAAAATGTATACATAAAAATAATGGAAGATGAAAACTTTCGAGAATTAAGAAGAATCAAATTGTTTAAACAGAAAATAAGAAGTAATTTTACACAAAATTTCGTAATTTACACAGGAGCTATACACCTTTTATTAGACAACCAGACTTACTAGGATATAAGCAATTTATTGACAAACCTACTAGAAATGACTACATCGTAGACCTAGTCTTTAATCTGAACCTGTCTCCAGCTAACCTGGAGGTACTTCCATCCTTCTTTAATGGTGACCATAGAATATTATCATTCCAAATATTATGCGCCACTGCTCCTGTAAACTCTTCGAAGACATCTGATGATAAGCAAACCTGCAACAACATTAACTGGAAACTACTGTCAGAATTTATTAGAACAGAAAACTGAAGCTGATTCTTCCTCTCTGGTGATTTCACAACGGTCTCTTCAACATTTCATTGACAAATGAATGGGTTACTCATAAAGACGTCATATAAGCTCATCAGGCGTACAAAATTAACGAAAGTCCAGATAATTGAAAAAAATAGATATTGGAGATACATTCTGTTGCTAAGGCAACGCATGACATTTTCGCCCTACTTCAATCTTATGAACTATCAAAAAGTAACAGATGTTTTTTACAAAACACACTTAGAGCTGACGAATACAAAACCCTAGTAAGTCAGGATAAGCTGAAATCACTAAGTAAACTTTTCAAGTTAAGATCATCCAACTCACCCAGCAACATAGATTTCATTATCAAATATCGTCATTTATCCGCAGTTGAAACAATTATTAGTTCACCTGATGCTATCTGTGAAGAATTCCTTCTATATTTTAACTCTATCTATAACATTTCGAAATACGTTTATACACTAAATGGTTTGAGTATAAACCTGAGTGATATAAGTAATTTTTGTCAGAAAGCAACTGTCAGTTTTAAGCCTGACATAACAGGCATACCTCCAGCCATATGCAAACTGGATGGCAAAGACTTTCAACTTCTCTTACTGAACTTATTCAACGCATCGATCAAATCTGGTACCTTTCCGGTACAATGGAAACACTCAGTTGTTATACCCAGATACAAATCTGGCTCAAAACACTTAGTCACGAACTACCGACAGATAAACCATACTGCCTTCTTATAAGGATTATTTGAAAGAATTGTAAAAAAAGCTATACTAGAATACCTGACACCTAGTATCTTTTCTAAGGCACAGTACGGATTCCTTAACAAAAGATCTTGCATCACTTGCCAGTTAGAATACTCAAACTGCATCACAAACTCAATTGAAAATGGTTTAGCAGTCACAGTTGTCTTTCTTAATATAACTAAAGCTTCTGACACAGTAACGCCTATACTATTACTATCTAAGCTAAGTTCATTTGGTATTGGTGGGATTCTTCTTTCTTCTCTCACCTCTTTTCATACAGATCGCACATACTGTGTTGAGGTTAATTGTCACAGATGGCGCACCCTGCCGATTCCAAGTAGCGTGATACAAGGAAGTGTTTTAGGTCCATAACTTTTTCTGGTATACATAAATGATGTACATTCGGTCATCTGTCATAGTCAAATATACTTGTTTGCAGTCTGCATGAAAGTAGTCATCTTTTTTCCATCATCAGAAGCACAAACTTACATTGCCAGGCTAAACAAAGATTTGGCAGTATTGTCCAACTGGAGTAAAATTAACGGACTCTCATTCTTTCTAGACAAATCTAAGTCCATGCCTTCAGGATTTACAATTACTGATAGATCAATCCTTCAAATTATCGATTGCACACGTGATCTTGGGTTCAGATATTCTGCATCGCTTGCATTCATCGAGCATATACATCACGTGATCTTGAAGACAAAGCAGAGTGTAAATATGATTCATAAGTTTTTCACTCTCCAACAATGTTAATTACAACTTTATAAACTTTTCATTATACCTCTCTTTGATTACTGTAATATAATATATAGCAAAATAAACAAAATCAACAGCATCGTTTTGAAAAAAAGTAAAACGTACTTATTGAATGACGTGAACGCCGATTTAGCTTTGTAGTGGACCGAAAATATAAGTCTAGCACTACACACAAAATGGCAAAAATGGAAAGAACTCACTGAAAGACCAAGAAAGCAAATGTCCAAATAAAAATCCGTAACGTCCAACGATAGCGAAATAATCCACACAGGAAAATCCAGGAAATGGAATTTAAGGTGCAGAAAGCGCTAAAATGTTGGAGATTCCGATAATCACAGTTCCAGCACAAAGTGGCGCACACAGACTTCACAACCACGGAAGAAGACAGAGTCCGAGTTTGAGCACATGCTAGAGCTCGGGATCATCCGTCCCTCTTCCAGCTCCTGGTCGTCACCACTTCATATGGTCCTCAAGAAGACCTCAGATGACTGGAGGCCATGTGGCGACTATCGTGCTTTCAACAACCGAACGGTCCCCTACAGATACCCGGTGCCACACATCCACGATTTCTCTTTGAATCTTTGTGCCACAACGATACTTACTAAGCTTGATCTCGTCCGTGCTTATTATCACATCCCGGTAGCCGAGGAAGACATACCCAAAACGGCAGTCACAACTCCTTCCGGCTTATACGAATTCACACGGATGCTCTTTGGCCTGAGAAACGCTGCACAAACCTTCCAACGTTTCATCGACGAAGTCTTGCGAGGCTTGCCGTTTGCCTACGCATACATCGACGACGTCTTGATTGCCAGCAACTCTCCAGAGGAGCATGTTGAGCACATCCGTCTCGTTTTAGAGCGTTTCGTTAACTACGGGATAAAGATCAACCCAAGTAAATGCATTTTCGGCACAGATTCACTGGACTTCCTCGGTCATCGCCTTACTCGATCTGGTATCACACCTCTTCCCGAGAAATGCCAGGCGATTTCCGACTTTCCTGTCCCCACAACGGTAACGCAGTTGCGCCGCTTTATCGGCATGATCAACTTTTACCGTCGCTTTATTCCAAACTGCGCAAAGATCATTGCACCGCTGACCGATTTGCTCGACTCCAAATCAAAATCTCTTCAGCTTTCGCCTGAGGCACTTGAAGCTTTTGCCGCATCCAAAAAAGCTCTTTGCAGTGCCACAGAACTCTCATTCATTGATCCGGAACCGACCTTTCCTTTGTCATTGACCACCGATGCCTCCAATTCGGCTGTGGGAGCTGTTTTACAACAACACCACAAGAACACAGTCCGTCCACTGGCATTTTTCTCGCAAAAGCTTAATCCGGCACAAACTCGCTACAGCACATTTGGCCGTGAATTACTTGCGATATATTTGGCCATTCGGCATTTCCGTCATTTACTGGAAGGTCGTGACTTCATTATCTTTACGGATCACAAACCATTGACTTTTGCTCTGCAGTCTAAACTTGATCGTCATTCGCCACGCGAGATTCGCCACTTAGATTACATCTCTCAGTTCTCTACCGATATTCGTTACGTCAAAGGGGATGCTAACTTGGTCGCCGATGCTTTATCAAGACCTGACATTTCTGTTTTGTCTACAGGCACACCATTTGATCTCTCCCTTTTGACTAACCATCAAGCCGAGATTGATAAAACCGAACTCGCAAAGTGTCGATCCCTGGATTTGCAGCAAATTCAGTTACGAAACGCCGATGCCTCGTTGATGTGCGATATCTCGACAGGGAAACCTAGACCTCTTGTCCCTCTTTCTCTGCGACGTGCCATTTTTGATCATTTTCATTCGATGTCCCATCCTGGAAAGCGTGCCACCGTGAGGCTAATCGCAGATCGTTTCGTTTGGCCGTCCATGAATAAGGATATACGAAATTGGGTCCAGCATTGCATTCCTTGTCAAAAGAACAAGATATCTCGACATACCTTCACACCTTACGTTCCATTTAGGCATCCCAACTCTCGATTCTCTCATGTGCATCTTGATCTTGTCGGTCCTATGCCATCATCGAACGGATACTCATTCATCCTAACGGCGATTGATCGCTTTACTCGATGGCCGATTGCTGTTCCGATCAAAGACACATGTTCAGAGACCGTAGCACGCGCCTTCGTCGAACATTGGATTGCCAATTTTGGCACACCATCTGTCATCACAACCGACCGTGGCGCTCAGTTTCAATCGACTCTGTTCCGAGATTTGACGCGATTCCTTGGCTGTCAGCACATCCGAACCACTGCCTACCACCCTAACTCGAACGGATTGGTTGAACGCTTCCATCGACAGCTTAAAGCCTCTTTAGCTTGTCAACCCGATCCTAATAAATGGACTGAGAATTTGCCACTTGTTCTTCTTGGAATACGTTCCGCTATCAAAGAAGACATGCAGTGCTCAGCCGCAGAGTTAGTTTTTGGTACCGCCTTGTGTCTTCCCGGTGAACTCGTTGTACCCTGCCAGTCACTACCTCCGGCGTCAGATTACATTTCTCGCTTGCGCACGTTCATGTCCAAGTTAGACTTTACGCCTCCTCGTCAGCGCATTATTCACCAACAAAAATCACCTCATCTTGATACGTGTGACTTTTGTTTTTGTGCGACGCGACTCTGTTTGTAAACCTCTTCAGCCATCCTATCACGGACCTCACAGAGTTATTGAGCGTAAACACAAGTTCTTCGTTTTGGATATGAATGGTCGACGTGACACAGTTTCTATTGACCGCCTAAAACCCGCTTTTGTCGAGCTTAAGCCGCAACCTCCACCAAGCATCACTACGCCTCACGCACAACCCCCTGATAATCCTCATGTGCCAACCTCCACCCGTGTTCATCCCAACTCCCCGGTCCCTCCTACCCCCGTTCAAACCCGAACCGGTAGACATGTGCATTGGCCCAAACGCCTTGCTGATTACGTGACCTTATGAACATTTCGAGCGTATGTTACCCTTCATTCAAGCCTAACTAACGCTCTGGTGGGGGAGTATTGTAGTGACCTACTTTCCCTTGTACTTAGCATTTTGTACATACACTTTTTGGCCTTGTATGATTATTCATTTTTTGGCCATGTACACTTCATCTGTATCAATGCTTGTACAATATACTTTTTGGCGGTCAATACAATTTCGAACTTTGACTCTGTCTTCTTCCGTGGTTGTGAAGTCTGTGTGCGCCACCTTGTGCTGGAACTGTGATTAACGGAATCTCCAACATTTTAGCGCTTTCTGCACCTTGAATTCCATTTCCTGAATTTTCCTGTGTGGATTATTTCGCTATCGTTGGACGTTACGGATCTTTATTTGGACATTTGCTCTCTTGGTCTTTCAGTGAGTTCTTTCTATTTTTGCCATTTGGTGTGTAGTGCTAGACTTATATTTTCGGTACACTACATAATTGGTGAGCCCGTCTACTCCTGACACTGCATTTTTTTCATTTACGATAATTTCGTATTTGTAAATTTTTGGCTTATATTTTGGAATACTCACTTAAACCCCCCACCATGAGCTATCCTTCTTTAAGTAAAGATCCTCAAACCCTTCAGTCACAGAATATTTCATGCTCATTACCAGTTTTTGGTGCATCCAACCCAGGTTTATGGTTCGGTCAAATCGAAGCAACTTTTCGTATTTATAACATCACTGACCAGACTATTATGTTTTCCCACGTGGTGCGTCTACTTCCACTCGAGATAGCCGAAGAAGTCAGTGACTTAATTCATTCCATGCCTGAGGATGACCCATACGAAAAGTTAAAATCCGCACTGATTGAACGAGTGGGTATCTCCGAACAACGAAAACTCGACACCCTTTTCTCACAGATGCAGCTTGACGACAGAAAGCCCTCTCAATTACTTCGTTATATGAAAGAGATACTCGGGGGTAGAAAAATGGATGAAAGTATTTTTAAACAGTTGTGGTTAAAAAATCTCCCATCTGATACACGCCAAGTTTTAGCGGGTTTGAACACCTATGTGCCACTAGACGAGCTTGCACAAGCAGCGGATAAAATGATTGAAGCCAAAAAGACCGACCAAATTACGTAGGTTTCTGCACACAGCGCCCCTCAATGTTCTTGTACAGAATTGAAAGAACAAGTAGCCCAATTGACGCTCGTGGTAAAGTCGCTTTTATCGAAACCTCGCAACCGACCTCGCTCAAGATCTAACTCTAGATCCTCGAGACATCCGAACATGTGTTGGTATCACAGACGATATGGGGATAAAGCCTCTAAGTGCGCTTCCCCATGCAATTTTGCTCAAAAGACGTCAAACTTTCGGGCCAGCCAGTAACGGCGACGACTGTAGCCGGCCCATCAAGCCCAAGTCGCCTATTCTATGTCACAGACAAATCGAGTGGTCTGCGCTTTCTAGTCGATACTGGCGCTGAAATCAGCGTCATACCTCCAACATCCAGCATCTCCAAACCATCGTCCTACACTCTTCAAGCGGCAAATGGCACTCGTATCAACACTTACGGCCAACGCCTGCTAACCCTCAACTTAGGACTAAGACGCAGTTTTCCATGGGTGTTTCTCATCGCGGAGGTAAATTGCCCAATAATCGGCATCGACTTTCTATCTCACTTCGGTCTCACTGTCGAAGTAAAACAGCGGAGATTAGTAGATACGAAAACCTCTTTACAGGTCTCAGGTATCACTACTAAAGCCGTTTCCTCCGGCATCAAAGCTGTTACTCCAGAAGCTTCGACTTTTTGTGCTATACTGCATGAATTCCCATCCGTCATGCAGCCCCCAAGACCGACAGACAAAGTGACACACTCTGTGAAACATCACATTGTCACTAGCGGACCACCAGTCTCCTTCAGACCTAGGCGACTTCACCCGTCGAAACTCAAAATCGCAAGAGCCGAGTTTGAGCACATGCTAGAGCTCGGGATCATCCGTCCCTCTTCCAGCTCCTGGTCGTCACCACTTCATATGGTCCCCAAGAAGACCTCAGATGACTGGAGGCCATGTGGCTCACCAATTATGTAGTGGACCGAAAATATAAGTCTAGCACTACACACAAAATAGCAAAAATGGAAAGAACTCACTGAAAGACCAAGAGAGCAAATGTCCAAATAAAGATCCGTAACGTCCAACGATAGCGAAATAATCCACACAGGAAAATCCAGGAAATGGAATTCAAGGTGCAGAAAGCGCTAAAATGTTGGAGATTCCGTTAATCACAGTTCCAGCACAAAGTGGCGCACACAGACTTCACAACCACGGAAGAAGACAGAGTCCGAGTTCGAAATTGTATTGACCGCCAAAAAGTATATTGTACAAGCATTGATACAGATGAAGTGTACATGGCCAAAAAATGAATAATCATACAAGGTCAAAAAGTGTATGTACAAAATGCTAATGTACAAGGGAAAGTAGGTCACTACAGCTTCGACTGTTAAACATAACGTCTTAGCGTTACCACGAAGCTGATCGCTTAATGGCTGGGAGAGGCGCAAGCATTGTGGGATGAAACGGAGATAAATGTTTACCAGCCCAAGTAATCATCGAAGATGCCTAAAGGTGGTGGGCTCCGAAAAGTTTAGGATTGTTCCCGTATTTTCTTCCAGTGTTTGAATACCGGAAGCCGAAAGACTATGATCTAGGAAATCGACTGCTGTCTGACCAAAACTGCACTTCGTCGCGTCGATAGTAATCCCATGACTGGACAAACGATCAAATAGTGTAGTAAGTTGACGAACGTGATCGTTCCACGATATTTCTTACACAATGAATTCTAAAACATCCATGCCTCACCGTATTGAATTTCGTAAAAATCCTCAAACAAGAAATTGCACTAATAGGTTAGATAGTGGCAATTCTTTAATCTTGCATAAATTGAGAAAATTAGAAGCTGAATTATTAAGTCTACGTAAATTAACAGATATTAGGGAATAATCGAACATCGAAACGTGGTAGTGATACTCTTATCTATATACATTCCTTGTTTACAGCCTATAATTTTTCCTCACCTAGTCTGTCAGACCTAGAAGACTCAACATGGATTGTATTACCAACCATAGATCTCATGATAAGTTGAATTTACTATCCACCGACTTCAACCATTTCCAGAATGGATTCCTCAGGTAATGCGTTTATTAAAGCACCTCTAAACCACACGCAATTGAAACTCATTGGTGGTGATTTCAACATGCCAAAGTTTAACTGGCACGATCCTGCACATCACAGGTTGTATCGACTAAAGTCGTTGGTTAACGCGTAGACCACCCGTTTCTTAATTTGACAATTCAAAACAACGATTCAGATTTACTACGGTACTATTAGCAAGATCGATAGACAACAATGGACAAACCTCAACTGTACCGGGTTGTACAAATGATGAGCCAAAAATGCTCAAATGATCCAAATGACAACAATAAATTCAGCCAATGCTGACAAGATGGACTGTTAAATTAATAATGACAAGGGATAAAATTACTAATACAATGATGAAAAATCGTCTGTGTTTTCTCCAAATATCACGTGCAAATTATGTGGAATTTAATGGCAGCAGAAGCAATATGAATTACTTCAATAAAACAAAAGGGGTGTACAAGTGGATATGGAAAATGTATACATAAAAATAATGGAAGATGAAAACTTTCGAGAATTAAGAAGAATCAAATTGTTTAAACAGAAAATAAGAAGTAATTTTACACAAAATTTCGTAATTTACACAGGAGCTATACACCTTTTATTAGACAACCAGACTTACTAGGATATAAGCAATTTATTGACAAACCTACTAGAAATGACTACATCGTAGACCTAGTCTTTAATCTGAACCTGTCTCCAGCTAACCTGGAGGTACTTCCATCCTTCTTTAATGGTGACCATAGAATATTATCATTCCAAATATTATGCGCCACTGCTCCTGTAAACTCTTCGAAGACATCTGATGATAAGCAAACCTGCAACAACATTAACTGGAAACTACTGTCAGAATTTATTAGAACAGAAAACTGAAGCTGATTCTTCCTCTCTGGTGATTTCACAACGGTCTCTTCAACATTTCATTGACAAATGAATGGGTTACTCATAAAGACGTCATATAAGCTCATCAGGCGTACAAAATTAACGAAAGTCCAGATAATTGAAAAAAATAGATATTGGAGATACATTCTGTTGCTAAGGCAACGCATGACATTTTCGCCCTACTTCAATCTTATGAACTATCAAAAAGTAACAGATGTTTTTTACAAAACACACTTAGAGCTGACGAATACAAAACCCTAGTAAGTCAGGATAAGCTGAAATCACTAAGTAAACTTTTCAAGTCAAGATCATCCAACTCACCCAGCAACATAGATTTCATTATCAAATATCGTCATTTATCCGCAGTTGAAACAATTATTAGTTCACCTGATGCTATCTGTGAAGAATTCCTTCTATATTTTAACTCTATCTATAACATTTCGAAATACGTTTATACACTAAATGGTTTGAGTATAAACCTGAGTGATATAAGTAATTTTTGTCAGAAAGCAACTGTCAGTTTTAAGCCTGACATAACAGGCATACCTTCAGCCATATGCAAACTGGATGGCAAAGACTTTCAACTTCTCTTACTGAACTTATTCAACGCATCGATCAAATCTGGTACCTTTCCGGCACAATGGAAACACTCAGTTGTTATACCCAGATACAAATCTGGCCTAAAACACTTAGTCACGAACTACCGACAGATAAACCATACTGCCTTCTTATAAGGATTATTTGAAAGAATTGTAAAAAAGCTATACTAGAATACCTGACACCTAGTATCTTTTCTAAGGCACAGCACGGATTCCTTAACAAAAGATCTTGCATCACTTGCCAGTTAGAATACTCAAACTGCATCACAAACTCAATTGAAAATGGTTTAGCAGTCACAGTTGTCTTTCTTAATATAACTAAAGCTTCTGACACAGTAACGCCTATACTATTACTATCTAAGCTAAGTTCATTTGGTATTGGTGGGATTCTTCTTTCTTCTCTCACCTCTTTTCATACAGATCGCACATACTGTGTTGAGGTTAATTGTCACAGATGGCGCACCCTGCCGATTCCAAGTAGCGTGATACAAGGAAGTGTTTTAGGTCCATAACTTTTTCTGGTATACATAAATGATGTACATTCGGTCATCTGTCATAGTCAAATATACTTGTTTGCAGTCTGCATGAAAGTAGTCATCTTTTTTCCATCATCAGAAGCACAAACTTACATTGCCAGGCTAAACAAAGATTTGGCAGTATTGTCCAACTGGAGTAAAATTAACGGACTCTCATTCTTTCTAGACAAATCTAAGTCCATGCCTTCAGGATTTACAATTACTGATAGATCAATCCTTCAAATTATCGATTGCACACGTGATCTTGGGTTCAGATATTCTGCATCGCTTGCATTCATCGAGCATATACATCACGTGATCTTGAAGACAAAGCAGAGTGTAAATATGATTCATAAGTTTTTCACTCTCCAACAATGTTAATTACAACTTTATAAACTTTTCATTATACCTCTCTTTGATTACTGTAATATAATATATAGCAAAATAAACAAAATCAACAGCATCGTTTTGAAAAAAAGTAAAACGTACTTATTGAATGACGTGAACGCCGATTTAGCTTTGTAGTGGACCGAAAATATAAGTCTAGCACTACACACAAAATGGCAAAAATGGAAAGAACTCACTGAAAGACCAAGAAAGCAAATGTCCAAATAAAAATCCGTAACGTCCAACGATAGCGAAATAATCCACACAGGAAAATCCAGGAAATGGAATTTAAGGTGCAGAAAGCGCTAAAATGTTGGAGATTCCGATAATCACAGTTCCAGCACAAAGTGGCGCACACAGACTTCACAACCACGGAAGAAGACAGAGTCCGAGTTTGAGCACATGCTAGAGCTCGGGATCATCCGTCCCTCTTCCAGCTCCTGGTCGTCACCACTTCATATGGTCCTCAAGAAGACCTCAGATGACTGGAGGCCATGTGGCGACTATCGTGCTTTCAACAACCGAACGGTCCCCTACAGATACCCGGTGCCACACATCCACGATTTCTCTTTGAATCTTTGTGCCACAACGATACTTACTAAGCTTGATCTCGTCCGTGCTTATTATCACATCCCGGTAGCCGAGGAAGACATACCCAAAACGGCAGTCACAACTCCTTCCGGCTTATACGAATTCACACGGATGCTCTTTGGCCTGAGAAACGCTGCACAAACCTTCCAACGTTTCATCGACGAAGTCTTGCGAGGCTTGCCGTTTGCCTACGCATACATCGACGACGTCTTGATTGCCAGCAACTCTCCAGAGGAGCATGTTGAGCACATCCGTCTCGTTTTAGAGCGTTTCGTTAACTACGGGATAAAGATCAACCCAAGTAAATGCATTTTCGGCACAGATTCACTGGACTTCCTCGGTCATCGCCTTACTCGATCTGGTATCACACCTCTTCCCGAGAAATGCCAGGCGATTAGCGACTTTCCTGTCCCCACAACAGTAACGCAGTTGCGCCGCTTTATCGGCATGATCAACTTTTACCGTCGCTTTATTCCAAACTGCGCAAAGATCATTGCACCGCTGACCGATTTGCTCGACTCCAAATCAAAATCTCTTCAGCTTTCGCCTGAGGCACTTGAAGCTTTTGTCGCATCCAAAAAAGCTCTTTGCAGTGCCACCGAACTTTCTTTCATTGATCCCGGACCGACCTTTCCTTTGTCATTGACCACCGATGCCTCCAATTCGGCTGTGGGAGCTGTTTTACAACAACACCACAAGAACACAGTCCGTCCACTGGCATTTTTCTCGCAAAAGCTTAATCCGGCACAAACTCGCTACAGCACATTTGGCCGTGAATTACTTGCGATATATTTGGCCATTCGGCATTTCCGTCATTTACTGGAAGGTCGTGACTTCATTATCTTTACGGATCACAAACCATTGACGTTTGCTCTGCAGTCTAAACTTGATCGTCATTCGCCACGCGAGATTCGCCACTTAGATTACATCTCTCAGTTCTCTACCGATATTCGTTACGTCAAAGGGGATGCTAACTTGGTCGCCGATGCTTTATCAAGACCTGACATTTCTGTTTTGTCTACAGGCACACCATTTGATCTCTCCCTTTTGACTAACCATCAAGCCGAGATTGATAAAACCGAACTCGCAAAGTGTCGATCCCTGGATTTGCAGCAAATTCAGTTACGAAACGCCGATGCCTCGTTGATGTGCGATATCTCGACAGGGAAACCTAGACCTCTTGTCCCTCTTTCTCTGCGACGTGCCATTTTTGATCATTTTCATTCGATGTCCCATCCTGGAAAGCGTGCCACCGTGAGGCTAATCGCAGATCGTTTCGTTTGGCCGTCCATGAATAAGGATATACGAAATTGGGTCCAGCATTGCATTCCTTGTCAAAAGAACAAGATATCTCGACATACCTTCACACCTTACGTTCCATTTAGGCATCCCAACTCTCGATTCTCTCATGTGCATCTTGATCTTGTCGGTCCTATGCCATCATCGAACGGATACTCATTCATCCTAACGGCGATTGATCGCTTTACTCGATGGCCGATTGCTGTTCCGATCAAAGACACATGTTCAGAGACCGTAGCACGCGCCTTCGTCGAACATTGGATTGCCAATTTTGGCACACCATCTGTCATCACAACCGACCGTGGCGCTCAGTTTCAATCGACTCTGTTCCGAGATTTGACGCGATTCCTTGGCTGTCAGCACATCCGAACCACTGCCTACCACCCTAACTCGAACGGATTGGTTGAACGCTTCCATCGACAGCTTAAAGCCTCTTTAGCTTGTCAACCCGATCCTAATAAATGGACTGAGAATTTGCCACTTGTTCTTCTTGGAATACGTTCCGCTATCAAAGAAGACATGCAGTGCTCAGCCGCAGAGTTAGTTTTTGGTACCGCCTTGTGTCTTCCCGGTGAACTCGTTGTACCCTGCCAGTCACTACCTCCGGCGTCAGATTACATTTCTCGCTTGCGCACGTTCATGTCCAAGTTAGACTTTACGCCTCCTCGTCAGCGCATTATTCACCAACAAAAATCACCTCATCTTGATACGTGTGACTTTCTTTTTGTGCGACGCGACTCTGTTTGTAAACCTCTTCAGCCATCCTATCACGGACCTCACAGAGTTATTGAGCGTAAACACAAGTTCTTCGTTTTGGATATGGATGGTCGACGTGACACAGTTTCTATTGACCGCCTAAAACCCGCTTTTGTCGAGCTTAAGCCGCAACCTCCACCAAGCATCACTACGCCTCACGCACAACCCCCTGATAATCCTCATGTGCCAACCTCCACCCGTGTTCATCCCAACTCCCCGGTCCCTCCTACCCCCGTTCAAACCCGAACCGGTAGACATGTGCATTGGCCCAAACGCCTTGCTGATTACGTGACCTTATGAACATTTCGAGCGTATGTTACCCTTCATTCAAGCCTAACTAACGCTATGGTGGGGGAGTATTGTAGTGAACTGCTTCCACTTCGTATTTTGTACATACAATTTTTGGCCTTGTATAGTTATTCACTTTTTGGCCATGTACACTTCATCTGTATCAATGCTTGTACAATATACTTTTTGGCGGTCAATACAATTTCGAACTTTGACTCTGTCTTCTTCCGTGGTTGTGAAGTCTGTGTGCGCCACCTTGTGCTGGAACTGTGATTAACGGAATCTCCAACATTTTAGCGCTTTCTGCACCTTGAATTCCATTTCCTGAATTTTCCTGTGTGGATTATTTCGCTATCGTTGGACGTTACGGATCTTTATTTGGACATTTGCTCTCTTGGTCTTTCAGTGAGTTCTTTCTATTTTTGCCATTTGGTGTGTAGTGCTAGACTTATATTTTCGGTACACTACATAATTGGTGAGCCCGTCTACTCCTGACACTGCATTTTTTTCATTTACGATAATTTCGTATTTGTAAATTTTTGGCTTATATTTTGGAATACTCACTTAAACCCCCCACCATGAGCTATCCTTCTTTAAGTAAAGATCCTCAAACCCTTCAGTCACAGAATATTTCATGCTCATTACCAGTTTTTGGTGCATCCAACCCAGGTTTATGGTTCGGTCAAATCGAAGCAACTTTTCGTATTTATAACATCACTGACCAGACTATTATGTTTTCCCACGTGGTGCGTCTACTTCCACTCGAGATAGCCGAAGAAGTCAGTGACTTAATTCATTCCATGCCTGAGGATGACCCATACGAAAAGTTAAAATCCGCACTGATTGAACGAGTGGGTATCTCCGAACAACGAAAACTCGACACCCTTTTCTCACAGATGCAGCTTGACGACAGAAAGCCCTCTCAATTACTTCGTTATATGAAAGAGATACTCGGGGGTAGAAAAATGGATGAAAGTATTTTTAAACAGTTGTGGTTAAAAAATCTCCCATCTGATACACGCCAAGTTTTAGCGGGTTTGAACACCTATGTGCCACTAGACGAGCTTGCACAAGCAGCGGATAAAATGATTGAAGCCAAAAAGACCGACCAAATTACGTAGGTTTCTGCACACAGCGCCCCTCAATGTTCTTGTACAGAATTGAAAGAACAAGTAGCCCAATTGACGCTCGTGGTAAAGTCGCTTTTATCGAAACCTCGCAACCGACCTCGCTCAAGATCTAACTCTAGATCCTCGAGACATCCGAACATGTGTTGGTATCACAGACGATATGGGGATAAAGCCTCTAAGTGCGCTTCCCCATGCAATTTTGCTCAAAAGACGTCAAACTTTCGGGCCAGCCAGTAACGGCGACGACTGTAGCCGGCCCATCAAGCCCAAGTCGCCTATTCTATGTCACAGACAAATCGAGTGGTCTGCGCTTTCTAGTCGATACTGGCGCTGAAATCAGCGTCATACCTCCAACATCCAGCATCTCCAAACCATCGTCCTACACTCTTCAAGCGGCAAATGGCACTCGTATCAACACTTACGGCCAACGCCTGCTAACCCTCAACTTAGGACTAAGACGCAGTTTTCCATGGGTGTTTCTCATCGCGGAGGTAAATTGCCCAATAATCGGCATCGACTTTCTATCTCACTTCGGTCTCACTGTCGAAGTAAAACAGCGGAGATTAGTAGATACGAAAACCTCTTTACAGGTCTCAGGTATCACTACTAAAGCCGTTTCCTCCGGCATCAAAGCTGTTACTCCAGAAGCTTCGACTTTTTGTGCTATACTGCATGAATTCCCATCCGTCATGCAGCCCCCAAGACCGACAGACAAAGTGACACACTCTGTGAAACATCACATTGTCACTAGCGGACCACCAGTCTCCTTCAGACCTAGGCGACTTCACCCGTCGAAACTCAAAATCGCAAGAGCCGAGTTTGAGCACATGCTAGAGCTCGGGATCATCCGTCCCTCTTCCAGCTCCTGGTCGTCACCACTTCATATGGTCCCCAAGAAGACCTCAGATGACTGGAGGCCATGTGGCTCACCAATTATGTAGTGGACCGAAAATATAAGTCTAGCACTACACACAAAATAGCAAAAATGGAAAGAACTCACTGAAAGACCAAGAGAGCAAATGTCCAAATAAAGATCCGTAACGTCCAACGATAGCGAAATAATCCACACAGGAAAATCCAGGAAATGGAATTCAAGGTGCAGAAAGCGCTAAAATGTTGGAGATTCCGTTAATCACAGTTCCAGCACAAAGTGGCGCACACAGACTTCACAACCACGGAAGAAGACAGAGTCCGAGTTCGAAATTGTATTGACCGCCAAAAAGTATATTGTACAAGCATTGATACAGATGAAGTGTACATGGCCAAAAAATGAATAATCATACAAGGTCAAAAAGTGTATGTACAAAATGCTAATGTACAAGGGAAAGTAGGTCACTACAGCTTCGACTGTTAAACATAACGTCTTAGCGTTACCACGAAGCTGATCGCTTAATGGCTGGGAGAGGCGCAAGCATTGTGGGATGAAACGGAGATAAATGTTTACCAGCCCAAGTAATCATCGAAGATGCCTAAAGGTGGTGGGCTCCGAAAAGTTTAGGATTGTTCCCGTATTTTCTTCCAGTGTTTGAATACCGGAAGCCGAAAGACTATGATCTAGGAAATCGACTGCTGTCTGACCAAAACTGCACTTCGTCGCGTCGATAGTAATCCCATGACTGGACAAACGATCAAATAGTGTAGTAAGTTGACGAACGTGATCGTTCCACGATATTTCTTACACAATGAATTCTAAAACATCCATGCCTCACCGTATTGAATTTCGTAAAAATCCTCAAACAAGAAATTGCACTAATAGGTTAGATAGTGGCAATTCTTTAATCTTGCATAAATTGAGAAAATTAGAAGCTGAATTATTAAGTCTACGTAAATTAACAGATATTAGGGAATAATCGAACATCGAAACGTGGTAGTGATACTCTTATCTATATACATTCCTTGTTTACAGCCTATAATTTTTCCTCACCTAGTCTGTCAGACCTAGAAGACTCAACATGGATTGTATTACCAACCATAGATCTCATGATAAGTTGAATTTACTATCCACCGACTTCAACCATTTCCAGAATGGATTCCTCAGGTAATGCGTTTATTAAAGCACCTCTAAACCACACGCAATTGAAACTCATTGGTGGTGATTTCAACATGCCAAAGTTTAACTGGCACGATCCTGCACATCACAGGTTGTATCGACTAAAGTCGTTGGTTAACGCGTAGACCACCCGTTTCTTAATTTGACAATTCAAAACAACGATTCAGATTTACTACGGTACTATTAGCAAGATCGATAGACAACAATGGACAAACCTCAACTGTACCGGGTTGTACAAATGATGAGCCAAAAATGCTCAAATGATCCAAATGACAACAATAAATTCAGCCAATGCTGACAAGATGGACTGTTAAATTAATAATGACAAGGGATAAAATTACTAATACAATGATGAAAAATCGTCTGTGTTTTCTCCAAATATCACGTGCAAATTATGTGGAATTTAATGGCAGCAGAAGCAATATGAATTACTTCAATAAAACAAAAGGGGTGTACAAGTGGATATGGAAAATGTATACATAAAAATAATGGAAGATGAAAACTTTCGAGAATTAAGAAGAATCAAATTGTTTAAACAGAAAATAAGAAGTAATTTTACACAAAATTTCGTAATTTACACAGGAGCTATACACCTTTTATTAGACAACCAGACTTACTAGGATATAAGCAATTTATTGACAAACCTACTAGAAATGACTACATCGTAGACCTAGTCTTTAATCTGAACCTGTCTCCAGCTAACCTGGAGGTACTTCCATCCTTCTTTAATGGTGACCATAGAATATTATCATTCCAAATATTATGCGCCACTGCTCCTGTAAACTCTTCGAAGACATCTGATGATAAGCAAACCTGCAACAACATTAACTGGAAACTACTGTCAGAATTTATTAGAACAGAAAACTGAAGCTGATTCTTCCTCTCTGGTGATTTCACAACGGTCTCTTCAACATTTCATTGACAAATGAATGGGTTACTCATAAAGACGTCATATAAGCTCATCAGGCGTACAAAATTAACGAAAGTCCAGATAATTGAAAAAAATAGATATTGGAGATACATTCTGTTGCTAAGGCAACGCATGACATTTTCGCCCTACTTCAATCTTATGAACTATCAAAAAGTAACAGATGTTTTTTACAAAACACACTTAGAGCTGACGAATACAAAACCCTAGTAAGTCAGGATAAGCTGAAATCACTAAGTAAACTTTTCAAGTTAAGATCATCCAACTCACCCAGCAACATAGATTTCATTATCAAATATCGTCATTTATCCGCAGTTGAAACAATTATTAGTTCACCTGATGCTATCTGTGAAGAATTCCTTCTATATTTTAACTCTATCTATAACATTTCGAAATACGTTTATACACTAAATGGTTTGAGTATAAACCTGAGTGATATAAGTAATTTTTGTCAGAAAGCAACTGTCAGTTTTAAGCCTGACATAACAGGCATACCTCCAGCCATATGCAAACTGGATGGCAAAGACTTTCAACTTCTCTTACTGAACTTATTCAACGCATCGATCAAATCTGGTACCTTTCCGGTACAATGGAAACACTCAGTTGTTATACCCAGATACAAATCTGGCTCAAAACACTTAGTCACGAACTACCGACAGATAAACCATACTGCCTTCTTATAAGGATTATTTGAAAGAATTGTAAAAAAAGCTATACTAGAATACCTGACACCTAGTATCTTTTCTAAGGCACAGTACGGATTCCTTAACAAAAGATCTTGCATCACTTGCCAGTTAGAATACTCAAACTGCATCACAAACTCAATTGAAAATGGTTTAGCAGTCACAGTTGTCTTTCTTAATATAACTAAAGCTTCTGACACAGTAACGCCTATACTATTACTATCTAAGCTAAGTTCATTTGGTATTGGTGGGATTCTTCTTTCTTCTCTCACCTCTTTTCATACAGATCGCACATACTGTGTTGAGGTTAATTGTCACAGATGGCGCACCCTGCCGATTCCAAGTAGCGTGATACAAGGAAGTGTTTTAGGTCCATAACTTTTTCTGGTATACATAAATGATGTACATTCGGTCATCTGTCATAGTCAAATATACTTGTTTGCAGTCTGCATGAAAGTAGTCATCTTTTTTCCATCATCAGAAGCACAAACTTACATTGCCAGGCTAAACAAAGATTTGGCAGTATTGTCCAACTGGAGTAAAATTAACGGACTCTCATTCTTTCTAGACAAATCTAAGTCCATGCCTTCAGGATTTACAATTACTGATAGATCAATCCTTCAAATTATCGATTGCACACGTGATCTTGGGTTCAGATATTCTGCATCGCTTGCATTCATCGAGCATATACATCACGTGATCTTGAAGACAAAGCAGAGTGTAAATATGATTCATAAGTTTTTCACTCTCCAACAATGTTAATTACAACTTTATAAACTTTTCATTATACCTCTCTTTGATTACTGTAATATAATATATAGCAAAATAAACAAAATCGACAGCATCGTTTTGAAAAAAGTATAACGTACTTATTGAATGACGTGAACGCCGATTTAGCTTCGACCGTTAAACATAACGTCTTAGCGTTACCACGAAGCTGATCGCTTAATGGCTGGGAGAGGCGCAAGCATTGTGGGATGAAACGGAGATAAACGTTTACCAGCCCAAGTAATCATCGAAGTTGCTTAAAGGTGGTGGGCTCCGAAAAGTTTAGGATTGTTCCCGTATTTTCTTCCAGTGTTTGAATACCGAAAGCCGAAAGACTATGATCTAGGAAATCGACTGCTGTCTGACCAAAACTGCACTTCGTCGCGTTGATAGTAATCCCATGACTGGACAAACGATCAAATAGTGTAGTAAGTTGACGAACGTGATCGTCCTTAGAGGAGATAGCGATCAGTACATTCTCGAGGTAAACGTAAGCGAATTCAAGGCCTCGGCAAACTCGATCCATAAATCGCTGGAAGGTTTGAGCCGCATTGCATAGACCGAAAAGCATAGCACAAACTCGTAGAGGCCAAACGGCGTAGTAACGGCCGTCTCTACGGTATCTCCACTTCTGCTATTGGGATTTGGTTGTACGCCCTAATCAGTTCTACCTTTATGACGGGGTTACATCTGTGAATATTAGTCGTCAGGTCCTGAATATGCAGAATGTGGTGCCTATGGAGTATCGTCGCCTTGTTCAGTCTACGGTGATCACCACAGGGGCGCCAATCGTTTAGGTTCTTTTCCGGGCCATATGTAGAGGACAGGACCGTGGCTACTAGATGGACGTATAATGCCTAATTGCATCATGTGCTGGAACTCTTTGCGGGCAATCTGCGACTTCTCTGGGGGGTAATCGCCTCGGAGGAACACTGGTGGCGATATAGTGTTCTACTGGTGTCGAAACCACCGCTAATACAGTGGTTGACGTTTGGAGCAAGTTCGGATATTTCGCGAACAAGGTGACATAGCAGAGTTGTACTTCGCCAAAATGTAACACAGGGGAAATCCTTATATCTCTGCTGGGGTACCAAGAGCTTAGACGAGTGGTCCCAACTATCAGCTGAGAGCGGAGAGAATCAAGAAGAATGTCGAACGAGTGTAGAGAATCAACGCACAGGATCTCAAATGGGACCGCAGCGATTGTCAAAATCCAGCGGAATTCACGACGTAAGTCTAAATCAAGGGCTTGGGATCGTTGACCGTAGGAAGTTATAAGCAATCCGTTAGCGGCCTTTAAGTGTTGGCTCATCAGATTGGACTTTGCGCAGCTGTCTACCAGCAGTACACTTATTTCTGAACCGGTGTCTACCAGAAAACGTAGACCAGTGGACTTATCTTCGATAAAGAAAAACTACTTAATCCCTTCGGGCCGACGACAGTAGTCGTCGTTAGTTGTCGGAAATATGAGCATATGAATTTAGCGGGGTTGTGCGCCATTTCCGCAAGCTCAGATACCGGAGTACGTTTTGCAGCAACCAAGATGACTTGCACGCACTCAGGTAAACGCAGGAGCAATAGTTCCTTTAGTAAGGACTCGTCCATGTGCGATGACCAGAACAGGCGGCGCATCTCTTTTAGTATGGAACGATGGCTTTTTGTTGGCAATTTCTAAGTTACCGAACAGCTGCTGTCGCGTAGATAGTTCAGACGGGACCGTGCGGTAAATCACGGCCTGTTTAACGATACGGAAGCAGTATCCTATGTGGGCAGCCAGGACTGCTTTGCGTACCTGTAACAACACATCCGCGGGGAGTTTCTGAGTTTAGTGCGAAAACATGGCTGAGTCATCAATTATATTTTTAGCACTAAATTCAGTTTCTAAAAAAATGAAAAAGACTCAGGGTCATTTGAAATAAAACTGGGTATTGCGATGACCGTCAAAGCCAAAATAACGCGTTTAAAATCGCTCATGGTAAACAGGAGCAAATAATGCAAGAACGCACGGATAAATGAGGAAAAATATTATCTAAAAACCCCAATGTAGAGCGGGAAAATTTGGCGTACCCGAAAAGATACACGAAGGATGCGTGTATTTCGGGCTCACCAATATGTAGTAGACTAACCACTACAATAACGTCCCCAAGAAAGTATGAGCAAACGCACAGGAGAATGAAGATTTATCGAGTCAGGCAAAACGTGCACGAAGGTACAGCGAAGCACTCATTGAACACCAATCAACGTAAACTAATTCAAGGTCAATTGTTTTCAAGTACAGTAAAACAAAATTGTTACGCACGTAAAAGTTCAACTGAAGTGCTTAATAAAACATCGCAACCGTCCTTGAACAGAACCAGGGCCAGTTTATAGGGACCAGCCGCCTTAAATCTTTTCATTGATTCAAGACCGAGCTTGATTTCTGCTTTTCTCGGAGGCGGTAAATCAATTGGCCAGCTAATTTCTAATTGAAACTGATCGCCCAACTAGACAAGCGGCGAGCTTTGTTAGCGCTCAACGGTCCATCTGCAATTCGTCCACAGTCATTTTGGGGGAAGAGAGGATTGCCAGAGTTGAGTCATCTTGCGAACATTAAAAACGGTGAGTTCACAAACATGCACCAATGTCGTTGATGAACATCAAGAACAAGCGCGGGCCGAGTACAGAACCTTAGGGTAATCCGCATTGTATTGAAAAACAATCAGAAAGTGATTGTCTGACGCGAACGTGGTGTGTTCTGGCGCGGAGAAATTCGGCTATCCAAGACAAAAGTGGATTACCGATTCCAAGAAGAGCAAGCTTTTGTAGTAACATAGCGTGGTTTACGCTATCAAAAGCTTTGGAGAAATCCAGGTAAATTGCATCAACACTGTAGCCTGCGTCGACAGCTTTGGTCCAGCTGTCCCGGGCCAAAAGCAGGTTTGTCGTACAGGAGTGTCCGCGACGAAACCCATGTTGTTCGACAGCGACAGCGTTTTCGTTCTCCATAAAAGTCATCAACTCGTCGGACACGATCGATTCCATGACTTTAGAAAGCACGGGGAGCAGAGTGACTGGGCGGTAATTTGCAGGATCACTGCGGTTTCCACCTTTATATATCGGGGTTATGATCCCCTGTTTCCAATCTTCGGGAACATGGGAGATATCGAACAGACGTTGGAAGTACATGGAAAGTGGTTCACAAAGTTGCACAGCAACCGCACGCAATGCTTTCGGTGTAATCCGGTCTACTCCAGGTGATGAATTTTCACGGAGCTGCATGATCTTTTTATATACACGTTCAGCGGTGAACAGAATAGTAGAGAGTCTAGGTGGGGGTGGGGTGATATTCAACGAAGATGATTGGCAATTCTGGAATACCGGCATGTAGTGATCCTTCAGTGTATTTGCGGCTTCCATAGAAGTCGATGAGGAGCCGCCTTCAATTTTCAGTGGGGGGATTCCAGTTTTCACTTTTCTTTTGTGATTCATATGACGGTATAGCAGTTTTCGGTTGTTCAGAAACCGTGCAGTTAACTTGTTATGGTAATCCAGCTTATCTTGACGCACTAGAGACGTACAGTGGTTGCGTAGTTGTCGATATGCTTCCCAATTTCGCGCACACTCTTCCGATCGGAACTTACTCCAAGCAGCGTTTCTGCAGCAGATCCACTTACGAGTTCTACTACGAATGAAAGTACGTAGGATACGTCGTTTGTCCGTTTTGGAAGTCGATGATTGTTGCAGGAGACAGTGCCACTGGGAGAAAAATCTGGACCAGGTGAGCTCAGGATCGCCATTTAACATGAAGTCGAAATTGTTAGCAGTGACAATTTCTTGAAACGCCTTGTAGTCCGTAACTACTCGTAACAGGGGTACCTCCTCGTCAAGGAATTCGGCGTAAGAAACGAAAAAAATGTCAGGACGACGTGGTCGCTCTTTCCTAAGGGCGGTTCATGATGAATTTCTTCTACCATCAGTTCCTCATTAGTCAGCACTAGATCGAGTAAAGATGGTCAATCGCCACTTTGAAAGCGTGTAGCAACATTAACGTGGTTGTACAAAGAATGACTGCTGATGAAATCATCCAGATCCGCAGCAAACGTATTTGGGCTGGGTTCGCCGACGACTTCAGGAGAGTTAAAATCCCCCATCAGCAATGCGTGCGAGTGGGGTAGTGATAAGGCGAAGCGAATGGATGCAATAATGACATCATCAATGAGGCGTTGAGAATTCGGTGGACGATATATTACCGCAACAATTGCACAGTCCCTATTTTCAAGTTGCAAGCGACACCAAAGTGAGTCCACCACGCTAAGTTGCTCTTGCGGGAGAACCTCACAAGAAAGACGTGAATTATAGTATAGAAGAACACCGCCCCCTTTAGTTGGACGATCGTTCCTGAGAATGGGCATATCAGTGAGAGAAACCTCGGCATCAGTGATCGAAGAGCTTAGCCACGTTTCGGATCGGGTGGAGTTCGGCGGGTTCGGCGTCCTTTGTCAAAGTTCCGTAAAGGTTGGGGTTATATGTATCATAACAGTCAATACAGGGGAGATGAATCGGCGTAGTTCCGTATATATGTATCTGGATGAGTGCAGTATCGGGAAGAAGGAAAAGCGAAAATCCATTAAACTTGTTGAGAAAATAGAGATAAGCTCTTTAAAAATAGAGAGTGATGGGGAGGTTACGACAAAAACTGGTAGATCATTCCAAACACGAGGGGTACGGGCAGAGAAGAAAAATTTACGGCAGTTCAACCGACTGGGCTTGTGAGATCGCTTGAAGACATGTCCCCGGGTTCCGGAACTGTGTTTGTCACGCTGACTCCAATGGTTTTAAAATTAACTGAAACAGCCTTCGGACGTTACCTGTATTGCTGGCTACCTCTATTTCCTCAATTTTTTGCCGCTACCACGCCTCCCCATCTAATCGAATGCTACGTTTGGTCACTTCTGACGCGTCTTCCTTCTGTATTATACTGTGAACCAAAAAGTAAGAAATCAAAATGTAGCCTGGGAGATTCAGCGGAGCCTTCTGCCAAGGATGGAACTGACACATGTCGACTCCGCGGCATCGTACATTACAGTAGCAATCGCATTGCAATGCTGTTGGACATTGTTGTGGGAAGATTATCTACTAAATCACCGCGATACGCTTGCTGAACTGTAGGTTCCGAAAGCTATGCGCTTAGAGCTGACAGTCTTTGCACCAGATAATTTTAATGTAAATCTTCATCGAAGGATCGCGTGATCAGAATCTATGCTAGTGTTACAGAAGGAGCTACAGTTCTCAATGTAGCCTCTCCATCTAGCGCTGATGGCGAGATGATCAATTTATATCCGTGGCTGATCTGTGCTGTGCACATAGGTGAAGAAAACGTTTACCATTATCTGCCCACTGACCATGGAGACTGAATGAACCACCGAGTTGTGACTCAGTAACATCTAGGTGACCAAGTTGAGCATTCATATCCCTAGCAAGAATAATGATATCAGAACACTTTGCGCGTCGCAAGAATGTACAGATTTCGTCGTAGAATATATCTTTGCTGTCATCAGTATGGTATGAAAGAACTAGCCTGATCCAGGCAAAGTGCCGCACCGAGACTGTACATGGGCTAAGATACTGTCAGGTTGCCCAGGCCTAGACAAATATGCGAAAGAAATTAGAAATGCTAGTGAGACTCCAGCGTGTTTCAGCATACAGCACACTACCGTTGGCCAATCAATGTAGCACGATGTTAGCCGCACAGAACAGAAATGCTACACGATTGCACATATGTGCAAGTATCGCAGCCCAAGCGCATTCTTTGACTGTTCGACACTTGAATTCAGGCTTGTGATTTCGTACATACATAGATACTCAAAGGTATGTGTATATGATGTATGACATCATCAGCCTGATCCATGCAAAGTGCCGCACAGTCAAAGACTGCACGTGTGCTAAGATACTATCAGGTTGCCCATAACTAGATAGATATGGGAAAAGAGAATAGCAATAACAGCGAGACTCCAGCGTGTATTCGCATGCAGCTCATTATTATTATTATTATATTTGCACAATCTGATACAGATATAGTGCCGTTCAACATAAACAATGAGATGTACAAAGCGAGAAGGGGGGTACAAAGCGTTGTCATCGGCATCGTTGAACGTAGGCATGATACTACCCGGTTGCCTACACCGAAGTAGGGGAGATTTCGTTTAGGGGGTCCCACCCCGAGCCTTTACCCACAAGGCAGTGGAGCGAGAGAGGTTCGCACCTATCGGTGGCCGGTGACCGACGAAGCGGTTCATACGCCCTTTTCTGGGAATATATAATATAATATAGATATATAATATATATATTATTATATGACACAATCATTTAAAATTCCAGTTCGGAGCCCGATAACCCCGTTGATAGGTTGGTGACTTCAGTTTTTGCCTGTGCACCATACAATGTCCTTGGATAGGACAAGGGGCAGTGACTTTTGGAGCGGCGAGTCACATCCGCCGCGTCGTGATATCATCATTGGATTTTTGTGGCTTTTTATAGGGGAACGCTTGTCAGGCGAAAACCCACCACACCCCTCAGACACCACCGCCGAACCGTTCGCTGAGCTCGGAGAACCGAGCCCACCCAGCTGGCACCACGTGGAGGTATTTCGGCAAGCCACGACTACCAGTGGCAAATCATTTAGCACGGTGTTTGGCTGTGCAGCATAGAGATGCTGCACGATCTCACATCCGTGCAAAAGGTAGAGCGGAAGTTCGAATTGTTTAACTCTCTGAGTGCGAAACTGAACCTTGCGTAAAGAGCATATTCAGCGTCCCCAATTATTTAACAACCGCTGCCTTCACGGTCGCATACGTAACGATGCATCCCATAATAAAACTATCTGTAGTAAAGTTGATATTGAGATGCAAATCAACATGCGCAGCATACGCTAGTTTTTTTTATTTTCTGTCTCATATCTGTCTAGGCCTGGGCAACCTAACAGTATCTCAGCCCGCGTACAGTCTCTGACTGTGCGACACTTAACCTGAACCAGGCTTGTGCTTTCATAAATCATACGCTGGTTGGGCCAAATTTTACGGATGCTGGACCACCGATCTACGAAAATTACTCTTTTTGCAATATCACATCCAGATTGTCGTAGATCTCATAGCATCTAAACCGTTACGTGGCATAGACAGTTAAAGACTAACTCGTGACCTTTTCATGGTCGGCGCAGCTCGTCTTACATGCTGGGTTCCCCGCGATCAAATATCACAGTGGCTAGTTACGCTTGTGTTGGAAGTGACAAGGAAAGCTTCTGATGATGCATAACATTGAAAGCGAAAAAAGAAGCTGTCGTGCTGATGCCGCTCTACTCGTTCACGAAACTTGATTGAATGTCTATTCAGTTCGAGGTGTATGCACCTCATTCCAGTTTGTTTGTGCTTATTCTTCTATAGATTAAGTATCTATCAAGTCCCGTCATTCTCTAATGCTTAGGATGTATGACAGTTGAACATCCTGTACGCATTACTGGTGTAATACTGTTCCTGATGATAATGACACCGATCCCCACATTCCACTGAACAATGAATACAAGGAGATTGATGATAAGTAATTCAGCGCTTGGTATAATCATAGGATTAACAATTAGTTTAAAGATGTTCTGCGATCTGAGTTTTAGTTTTACTAAATTGTGCACATAATTCAACCATCTGTCATTCGTGATAAATAAGCACAAGGTACGAGTAATGGTAGCAACCACTCAGTGCCCTGGCTATAAAAATACGATACGCGTATTTAAACAGCTCAATTCTTCACAGTTAAATAAATTATTTTGCTCTTGCGTATTTGCTGTTGTATATTAAAGATGACGGATAGTTTGTGGTCAATAAAATATTCTTCAAATAAAGTAATCCATCCAATTTGTGCTTGCTTCTGCAGTATCCTTTACGTTAAAATATACAGTAATCAACAAGTCTAGACCACGCAATTTCCAAATCGAGGGTTGATTGTACTTATCAGTAAACAACTGCGATTTCGAGTTTGCAACAGTCAGAACAAGGTTTTCGGACAGAAGAATGCTTCTGAATTAATTTGCTCTTTCGTTTGCGAGTGGTAGCATTAGTTTGAGAAATATATAATTAATCCAATAATAACATAACTTAAAATGCTCACAATTACATCTCCATCGAAGCATTAACGTTTCACCATTTGTGTAACGACTACACAATAGCTGCTACAGAAGCTAAGACAGTTACTGCGATTATTGGTATATATATGATATGAAAGCACAAGCCTGATCCACGGAAAGTGCCGCACAGTCAGAAACTGCGCGTGGGCTGAGATACTGTCAGGTTGCCCAGGCCTAGATAGATATGACAAAAGAAATAGAAAGGAAATAGAAATGGTAGTGAGACTTCAGCGTGTTTCAGCATTCAACTCGCTACCGGTGCCCAATCATTTTAGCACCATGTTAGCCGCACAGCACAGAAATACTGCACGATTGCGATTATTGAAGACTCAACAGACATTTTCAACGCGGGTTTGCATTTTTGCCTGATTAGTTCCTAAATATCTAAGGCTGCACATACACTTCCCTGAATAATCCCCATGCCCCGCTTCTACAACGACTGGCGTTTGCCTTGTAGAACAAAGTTTTTTGTACTGCTTATCTATTCTTCGTTACTTGAAAAATCAAGGTCTTGAATTTGCTATCACGTGTCTGTTTACCGCAAAGTTGATTGAATTCTATCTACGTTCAGAACTATTATTCTGTCTAGGCCTGGGCAACCTGACAGTATCTTAGCCCACGTGCAGTCTCTGACTGTGCGGAACTTTGCCTGGATCAGGCTTGTGCATTCATACATACATACATACATTATTTTGACTAAACTAGCGCCATTTTGCAACCATTCATGAGTTTTCGTTACAGGGGTTGTGCACGGATGTGCAATCGTGTAGCACTTCTGTGTTGTGCAGCTAGCACCGTGCTAAATTGATTTGCCAACGGTAGTGAGCTCCATGCTGAAACACGCTGGAGTCTCACTACAATTTCTATTTCTATTTTCCATATCTGTCTAGGCCTGGGCAAACTGACAGTATCTTAGCCCACGTGCAGTCTTTGACTACGCGGCACTTTCCCTGGATTCAGGCTTGTGATTTCATACGTACATCATACATACTGGTTAGCTCCGCGAAATCTCCCACTTATTATTAATGTTAGGCTTTACGATACCTCACCCCCTACCACTAATTTACAAATTCGATTTCCAGATTGTTGTGAAATTTTGAGTATTTTCGACGCGTACGATGTCTGATGTAATGGAACATGAACAGTACATACAAAGGCCACGGCCAGGCACAATTCCACTATCTGTGTTGTTGGAATTCATTTGCCAAAAGGTCTACACAGATCTCATGCGATTGGTTGATCTGTGAGTTATCTTGTATTTGTTCACGATGTCTGTACAGGTTACGAGACAAAACCGATTTGGAGAAAAAGATCGAAATAGCTACTTTTTTCAGTCGAACACGACATCTTTTTATTCGATTATTAGCTTTGGTTAAATGGTCCAACGGTGCCTCGAAAGTTGATAAATGTGAAGTAAGTTTTCATATTGAAAGATTATACACGTTGCAGAAAATATCGAATTTTCTCGAAGAGCAGAGTTTTTTCCTGATCAATTCCGCCAATGCCTTGTCGCGTTTACTTCGTGAAACGTTGGTAGGCGCCAGGCTGCCGCCTTTTAGTGTTTTACTGGCCATCGATGTTTTTACTAATCGTACATACACACGATTACCAAAGTCAATCAAAGTAAACACTTATTTCCTATCACAATTATGACACTAGACTTGTGCGAATCCGGTAGAATGTGTCTCTGATCGAACCTTGAATGAAGCCTTATTGGATCTCAATAGAATCATACAGAACCGACTCAGCCTCACACAGTTACCCAGACAATTCAAGCATATCAATATAGGTAAGTTTTGTACAGTATCCATACAACTACCGCTTCTAGAAAACGGAAGAGTCCGATTCTCAGTACCGAACGAATTTCAAGTAAGTATTCCATTTTCATTCATTCTGTTTCTAGGTTTCACTCACTTTGATGTCCGAAGCACTAGATTTTCCGTGGCGCATTTTAGATTTGCGGTTTTTGATTCGGGACGCGGTCACAAGTAAGAACTCCGGCTATCAATGTTCATTTATATCACCAGTCTGTTTAATCTGCATGAATATTAAAATTACTGTAAGCTCCGATATTATCCACACTAATCAGCACGTTTTCATGTTTCTAGAGGTGATATTTTGCGAATCACATCCACCTACCTCACATGTTCGTTCGCTTCATATATGCAATTTCATAGCTCGTTCTCTGTGTTTCTGGATTGAATTTCGTTTGTGACTCTTTCTCAAAACGTGGATTACAATAAGCATGTTTTCAATCGAACGAACGAAAAAGGCATTGCCACGAGGTCTTTGGTTTTGTATAAATTTTGTTGATTTTTAGCACAATGATTCCTCTTCACTAGTAATGAACTGCATGAAGAAACACACTGAAATCTAACCTGCCGGTACCGAGGAAAAATGGCATAATAGCGAGAGTGACATTGTAGCGATTTGGCATAGTAACGAGATTTGACTGTATTTACATTGTTCTAAGCAATCTCAATCCATATAGGTCTATAAGTGAGCGGCACTGCCCGACTCCAGGCTTGCGACTTTATACAGTTAATGCTGCTGATTAATGCTTATTACAATCAACCCTGTGCGATAAGAGTGTGAGTGTTGAAACTAGTCTGGTATTCACTTTTAACCGCTATATTCAGCTTTACCGAGCATCACCATTAGCTATGTCATTCTGGTGAATCACTTCTGTAATCTCGCAGTATTTTTAGTGCTTGTTTACCAGTTAAATGCCCCTTGTTGCTTACGTTGCACGCATCATTTAACTTACCAACCTTCTCCCGTCTCAAATTTCACTTATTCCAGATGATTCGAATCTTGTTCATCCCCTGCAAGCAAATTTTATTCTGAGCCAAGTGCAATCTCGTCTGCTCTACCGGAACTTTGACAAACGGCCACCACTTATCCACCTTTACGACATGCTCCGTATCCTTTTCACTCATCTTAATTTTGGGCTCAATCTACACAGATTTGCTTTTTAACAGTGTCTATCTAAAATATGAGAACAATTTGACGGTTTTGTAGCTCATGTTTAGTCTATCATCATTATTCTAAACCTTGAACCTTTGGTGGAATTGTCATATCTGGCTCCAAGGTGCGCCCCCTTTGCTGGTACTTTCTGTTGTATTTTTGCAGTGTTGCCCTATGAGAGACAACTCGAAGGCCTCGCGTTAATTAGCTTCATTGAAGCGATCTTCTCACTCTGCTTGTGCGCACGAAAGCGCTTGAATGTGTTGAGCATTCTGCGTTGCCTGAGCGGCTAGTGTAATCTTTAGTGGCGCCATCGTACGATGTTTTCATGTTCGCAGTATCTGACCGTCCCATCAAGAGATCCGTCCGTCTTCCTGTGGTCTATGACCGCGATTGTGACTGCGTTGTCACCGGTTTCATTTCGCTATAAATTCCCGACGTTCCTTGTATCAGTTTGTTGAACATTGTTTAGCAGTCGACCAAGAACACCCATATGATGTTTCGTTGTCTCAATTTTATTTAATAGTTACGAGCTGTTCTCATATCTATCTAGGCCTGGGCAGCATGACAGTATCTTAACTCACGTGCAGTCTAACTGTGCGGCACTTGCCTGCATCAGGCTTATGTTTTCATACAGCATACATGCTCACGGGCACAAGCACGCGTGTTTCCAAGCATAAATACTTGGAGCTTATCTAATTTTAGTATTTACGTTACTTAATGTAATTCTTTTTGCCTGATTTCCATTCGCTTTCTGTGTGGATTACGGCGCGCTTTTACGCGTACGAACCGTGCTTATTTAATTATCTGTTCTCGTAATCTATTCCACCTCCTTTATTGATATATAATATCAATTCCTTGAGCTTTAAATAACTAAGTCAAAACTGCTTTCTTAGATATAAGAAAAAGGAAATTCGGCTGATCAGTGTTCTTGAACGAGTTCGTTCACGACTGGTAAAATGCATCATTTAGCTATACCGTGATTGTAAAACGCTTCCGAATAGCTTCAGCGTTGCTTATTTGTTGAGTCGTAACTGCCTTGTACTTGGGCCTCATTAGTAGTTGTGCAAAATTTAAACAGATGCACCCGCACAAACCTCAGATGGTGTCGGTGAAATCACTTATATCGTATTACCAAAATATTTCAAATGGCTTCTCAAGCATACACCAGCAAAGTCGATTACCTCATTCATGGAGCTATCCGCATCAAAGTAAATCTCATTATTAGCTTTTGTGCTATTATAAATAAAAAAACATATGTTTGGTGCATGTTTAAGTTTAGTTGTGCCATGTAATCAACCGAGTACAAAAATCTTGTTTTCGGGGAGCTTTATCCTATACCATCGAACAGATGCTTTCAGTATGTCTCTTCAACTCGATGTACTACACGAGCAAGCTCAACGAATCCGAGCCAAGCGAACGGCAGATCAACTCACCGTTGAGGCCTATCGTCCTGGGCAGAATCTAGTAATTTCTTATTGGCATTCTTTAAGCCGAAGTCAATTTCATGCACAACTTGGACTGAATGGAAAACTTATTACTACGGGTAAGTGTTTTTCGTTTACTGACCCTCCATGTTATATTTGCATAATCCTTTTTTCAACCGCAGGTACACGCTTGTTGTTTTGCTAGACGTGATTTTTCGACAATGCCGTCTGTTCCAGATGCGTCGTTACCATTTACTCTCCCTATATCGAAATTTGCCTAACACAGTCCGGGCTAAACTACCGGCAATCGGCACGGATGAATCTTTTCCCAATTATGGCGTCGATTCGCTTCAAGCGTGTGGTCGATCGACCATGCAATCAGCCAATATAATTTGACCAATCGAAATGAAGTTGAGTGACATGAGATTGGTTATCAATCGACCGCACTTGGGCCTGGTGCCAGTCTTTTGACCCTGCCTGGCTTATAATATTGGTGACGGGAATAGCAAATCCTGCATGGTGGAGGTTTTGAAAGGACAAAAAATTTAGCTGTAGGTTATGTATGAAATCACAAGCCTGATCCAGGCAAAGTACTGCACGCGGTCTAAGATATACTGTCAGGTTGCTCAGGTCTAGACAGATATGGGAAAGGAGAATGGTAATGGCACGGAGATTCCTGCGTGTTTTCGTATGCAGCCCGTTGCAAATCAATTTTGCACGGTGCTAACTGCACAACACCGACGTGCTGCGTGATTGCACATCCATTCAATAGATTAGGCAGCAGCAAGATAAGAAGCTTCTAGACCAGTTATATACAGCAGAGGTTTTCAAACTACTAACAATGCAGTTTAATGCCATGTCTACTTCGCACGTTTCCATTGACTTATAACAACAGTCGAATTACATGAGCGTACACAGTATTCATAAGTTTCACTCTCTCCTATATGCACGAACTTCACGCACAATTTAACTATCTGCTCAACAAGAACAACGCACGGTTCTCGTTTGATGATTGCCAACATGCCTTTAATAGAATAACAGTCATCCTGTATTTTTTCTTGCTGTAATTATTGTCTGGTTTGTAACTTTGATGATATCCAACCGTACATAATCGTGAAACCAAGGATTAAGCCTGCCGAATTCGGTATGTATGTATGAAATCACAAGCCTGATCCATGCAAAGTGCCGCACAGTAAGTGACTTGGGTGGGCTAAGATACTGTCAGGATGCCTAATCTTAGACAGCTATAAGAGAACATTATAAAATGGAAGCGAGACTCCAGCGCGTTTCAGCATGCACGCTCCCTATCTTTGGCAAATCAATTCGGTATAACGTTTCGAGAATTGCTGTTAGAGATAGGATTTAAGTTTGCAACCGTGAACTCCGCTGAACTATCTTTGCTGCTATCACTTCCTTATCATTAACCTATTGTTGAATGTTTCAACCTTATCACAACCAAAGTACTCTCCGTGAAGCTGTTACACAGCTTCGGTACACCCTTTTGCTTTTATCCCACTCATCTCGCCTTCTCATTCTCGATGTTAGCCTTAAGAGCACGTGACGCATTCGAAGGAGGTAGATTTTGAAACCTTGAATAGACGAAACCCGTGTCAGGAAAACGGTTATTATAAACATTTGCCTACATCGAGCGCAGTGTCAACAAAGAGCACGAGAGAATCGAATGGGCATTTAGACCTGTTGTTTCATAGTGAATTGTTTGTGCGATACTGCCCGGTTGCCCATGCCGAAGCAGGAAGTTTAGCGTACCCCACCCGGAGCCTTTGGCCAAAAAACTTGACTCACACTGTAGTTGGTTAGTCTTCTTTTTGGTATGAGTGTCTCTACGTCTGCACGAAGGACACAACTTAGTATAGCTCAATGTGTTACTGAGGTGCATAAACCATCACACCACGTTAAGGTCTAGTCTCGGCTATATATATATATATATGTATATGCAAGTAAATATATATATATATATTCACTTGCATATACATTATTCTTTAGTGAGTTATTTCTCAATGACGTTCTATTACAACATTTTATTAAACCACACGTCATTCATCATTGTTTGTTACCCTTTTGGTTTTCGTTGCTCAGCCTATTTGCTTAGCATTTATGTGGACCCGTCAGACCCGCAAAAACCTTTGTGCATCAGCCATCGCCCGGAATTGCCTGACACCGAGACTCATCGCATCGGTACTATTTTGCAGGTGGGCTGTTTGTTTTGATGCGATTTTCATTACCGAATACCATCGATATAACAGACAGCGGATTAATTGGCCACACATATCACGAGTTAAATACATAAATGGCGAACTAATACAGTCTTGTGCTATTTTATGTTCGATTTTTTCTTTGATGTATAGCAAATGAAGCAACAATTAGATTGAGCGATATACTCTCAGACGAAACCACAACGCATTCGGTTGCTTCTCGAATCTAAGTGACAGAACACATTGACACTGCGGTGGACCGTGCGCTTAAGATATATTTCACTGGATGGCACTTCGTGAACAATAACAAAACAAATCATCTTTCGGGTACTATCGAACCACCTTCTCGTTTCCACTTCAAGATTACGGGTGGTATCCTTCAAGCGATTACACTTCCACCTTCTAGCAATCATGAGCAAGCACTGCTTACATTTCTGAACCATTTACTCATCTCTCTCTATTTATCATAAATTCTGTCGGGAGTTTAGTACGCGAATTGTCAAGAGGAATGTTAACGCATGTACATATATTTAGAAAAATAAACGACACTCGGAATTGAGTCTCGGGAGATGGAAATAGCGTGTGCAACATGGCCATCACCTACCTGTATTTTTTTACCCGAGGTCACAAATTTTAATGTTTTAAGTCATCACAACGAATAGAAAATCACGCGACAACGTTTTCTCTTATTGGACATTCATGGTAATATAGCATAGCTGTAATTGTACATGGTTTACATGTCAACCCATTTCTAAATGTTACTTCGATTTACAGGGCAGTAATCTTTCGTTCGATGATCTGCTTTCGCGAACTATTGTGACACGCGCCGAACACATTCTGCAAGTCAGTCTTATCATCCAATTATTCCGCTTTCTCTGTACAACACTAAGCCAACCGTATTTGTTTCATTTGCAGCACTTGCGTCAAGAATTCATGGTACTCAGTCCTGGCCCAGTTGCATTGTCCGACGCCCCACTAAGTTTATCTGTTCCACTGCTATGGCCGTGTCATCCACAGGAGTTACTGCAAATTCATGTGGACCCTGTTCACGGCACCCTGGTTGCTAACTGTCCTGGGTTATTAACGCCAGAGACGGATGATTTGCTTGTCGGCACCCATTGGAACAAATCCGACGTGATGGGTTCAACAGAGGGCTACTCTTATTCCAGCATATCCGCGGCACTCGTTGCTTTGGAAGCTGCCATAAATCGACCCTCGGCCAGACGCGTCACTGCATTTACTTCCGGTTCGCAGTCGATGGCATCAGAGGAGTCCAAGATGTCGGACGCTCAATCCCGAAGTCTTCGTTCTTTATCCAACTCGGAGTCTCGATGGCGCAGTAAGATTTGCCAATCGCTTGAACATTTACGTCTGTCTTTGGCACTCGTGCGACTGATGCGTATCGCGAAACAGCATAGGCCATTCTGGCAACCTGTTAAGCGATCACTTCCAATCGTACTCAATCCTTTTCAATCTCGCGTGGCGGTGAACTCCACAGCATGGCCAGCTCAGCTTGTTCGTTTTCAACGTTCTATGCACTGGCCAATAATTTTCGTACAGCTTTTTCCCAACAATGAATACTATCTGGCATGCGAAGTGGTTCCAACTCCTTTGAATGTCGCGTACAAGTATTTCCTTTTGGTATGTTCCGGGTTGCCAGAGCAAATGTCTGTTTCCGTCAACACGGATGGCTTGCTTGTTGCTAATTTCGATGGTGGTCTTGCTACATCTACTCTGAGATCCGCGCAGCCCAGCTTATTCCTTCAAATCACCCACTTTGTTCCAATCGATGGGAATGCGATCTGGTTCAATATGCCATCCTCATCGGTATGTCTACATTCGTGGTCCGCTCGTCTTAGTCTTGGTTTGCTGTTACACTACTCTGTTGGTTTCCATTTAGATTTCAATGTTACAATCGTTTGCCGAGCGTGCTCGTGAAATGGTATCGAGCCGCAAAGAATCGCGCGTTGCTCAACTCCTTCAACGAAAAGCAAAGCGTGAGCGGAAAACCGCTAGCGAGAAAAGATTTTCACTGGAATTTGAGCGCCCCTCTGTACCTTGTTTAGTTCGCCTTCTGGGTATGCTGGAAGAGAATATCCTCGCTCATAATCTGGCTCTTGAAGTAAGCTTAATTTAATCTTGGAATTTTTTCATCTTTCCTTACATCAATGCTATCAAACTATTCATGTGAAACTGGAGCCTTCTCGATACATTCTTGTGTTGAGGCTTATGGATACGGTTGTCATACTAGTGTCATAACACTTATTGAAAGAGACTGTGAGAATCAACTGGTGTCCACTCAGGACGTGGCGCTTTGAGATGAACAAGCTCGCCGTAATGCTGGGCTCAGTAGGGCGTATTCGTTTGCCTGGGTGGGGTCCAAAAGATCCACCTATTTATTGACTGGAAACCTTACGTGATATGGCTGCAAACCGGAATCAGTAGTACCAATGTAGTTTATAATGTGTTATTATTTTTATCCTATATCATTGTGTCATATTTTATGAAACAAAAATCCCAGAATTGTATGCATTACAACTTTAAAACGAGCTTCAACGTCTAACTTTGTTTAAAACAACCTATTTTTACACACGATTACCTATCCCGCTTACCCGCGTTCTTTTCACCATTTGCTTATCTGTTTTATAATATTGTTTGGCACTTTATCTGACTGAAAACATATGCTCCACGAAGATGATGATGTTAATATACAGGTCAACGTGGTAACATTTATTGAATATGTTTATTTTTCCAGTGAGCCTCGTCGGTGAATAGTTTCTATTTTTCTTGTAACCCCTCACAACACTTGCTTGAATACATGTTTAATTCGAGGTGTGGGCATCAACACCCAGTGTATCTATGTCTAATCTTCTATAGGTTCAGTCGCTTTTAGGTCCAACCTATCTCGTTCTTTTTAAGATTTGTAACGTGCCATGGTTGTATGGCAGTCAAGCACTCGGTACCTGCTACCGGTGTAATGCTGTCCATAATGGTGATGATGATAATGATTCGTAAATGCCCTATGTCTTTAGACGTGATTAGAAGCTCAGTGTTAAATGAATCGTAAAACCGTCCTTCGCAGCTTAAACATTCAGGGTTCAAATTTTTAACGAATATATACATGTATATATACCACTTTTTAGAAATTATATCGATATCACCTTTAACTCCGCATTGTTTTTGTTTTTTCTAAAGCTCTCACGTTCTGGCGTCGTTCACAAAGGTATCGGCTATGACGCTGACGGTTGCCTTTCCTGCATCGAGATACTCAGGTAAATTATCGTCGATATATATGCGAAACCTCATTCTACAGCTGTTCCCGAATAATCATGTCCCATGTTATTGAATTCTTCGATGTCAGGAATATTTTGTTGCTTCATTTTTGTTCACTGTTCATCTCACCGTTTCGAACTATTTACATAATTGCCTATTGTTTTTCCAGCATCCCTACAACCACACCCTCATGGCAACCGCCTGGTGTGCCTCCGCTTTCGCAGTACATTTTACAAGCGAAGTTGAGGCCTCGGTTTGATCAGCTCACTCATCGTCGTAGTTGGCAGCTGGATATATCCTTCAAAGGTCTCGAACCGTCTCTCTCACACCAGGCTGAGTCTCGCTTGTGCTCCGAGCGTTTCGATCATCAGACTACAGAATGGGCCGTCTCGCGGTTGGAAGATCTTCCCGTGTTGGTGCGAAATGTTCTGTTAGAATGGAATGGTCTTTGCTGTATGCATTCTCTGTGCTATCATGCTGTAACCGACCCAGGTAAATGTTCGGTACTAGCTCATGCCAAAACCATGCACACTATTCATTATCATCATCTTGAAAAACGGGCTCATCATTATAAAATGTCAGCGGAAAGTATTTTCTCTGTTTTGCACTTAACCAGTATGTCAGCTTGTGCGCCTCTAATTCTATGCTAACCTAGTGTAATTCGTATGGATACGAGGTGTAATGCTGTTTATAGTGATGATGATGATGCTGTACGCCAACTAGGAATCGGTTTTTGTGTTCGTTTATAACATTGCTTCGCCATATACTTGTTACTGGTACCGGCTCATGGAAATCTCCCTTCACTGATGAATAAAGACCTTCCACTGTACAATTCCTCATACTCGGATATATTCGTAAACAAACAATCAACGCCGATTTATCAACCTTTTGCCTTAACTGTCATCACATTCCTTTCGTCGTGGTGGTCTCATCATAATTCTCTTCCTCCTCATCCCATTCGGCACCATGTTCTTCCTCTGTTTCATTAGTTCTTGTGGTATTCCCCGTATCACTCGCCCGTTGTGTCTCCGATTCCTCTGTGAATCTGTCAGCATCGCTTCGGGTCGGTGGGAATTCATCCAACGTGCCAAACTCTTCCGGAGTTGTTCTCATATCGCCGTGGTGCGCCGGAATATCCCGAACGCTGTCCCGCGTTGTGAAATTCTCCTCGTTTAGCTTGTAGGCTTTCTCAAGTTGTTCACGCAAGGCTTGTAGATCAGATTGCTTTTTCTGAAACAAGGATGTCGTGTTCAGGTTGTGGTATTGAACGTACGGCTGTGAACACAGTATCACGCTTGTGGCAGTTTATGTCAAACTGGTCGATGCTGAGGGTCTTACTACACACTACTCGTCAGCCTCTCATACAACCCAAGTGTTTGAAAACCCAGATAGGATAGTTATACAGTCATCACCTTCCAATGGCTCTTTGGTGACTAGTAGGTCGAATCACTTAGACCACTTGTGCGACACAATGTAGAGATCGGAATAAAATAAGAAGTCGGGACGGCGGTATCGTTCCTAATCCGTTTCGCCTCTGTCATTTTGTTTGTATGCTATAATCATTCACACCAAATAAGTCTATGGATATTAGAGGTATTAGAATTCAATTTCGTTTGTTTCGGCTCGAAATTTTACTAAAATATATGAAATTATGATGCTTCCTAAGCAGTCGTTTGATTACGATACCCTTTTGCATACGAAAGCGACTTTTTGGTTACCCGGCTGGTTCAGGATGACATTTCGAGGTTTGTGTCGTATTTGAGATTACTTTCTGTGTGGTTTTCAAATAACACGTTTGTAAAGTAGCAGTATGGCATCTACTGAATGCGCATACCTTGCAATACTCACACCCATGGTTGCTCATTTGTGTACTGCTGCCGAGTTCATGCTTACCGATTCGTGTCTAGCTTTTGTCATTAGGTTCCTGTTGAACTCGCTCCAGGCCAGACAACAAAGACGGATTTCCACCATGATTCGAAGACATTGTCGCATTGCTTCCCGTGGTTGTATGATGCTCAAGCAGAGAACGGATTGTGGCAGCTGTAACATAAACGGCACACAATTCGCTTAGATGTATTGTGCATAGTCACGAATAGAATATACGATACTCACTGTCAGCCCGAGTAGAAACATCCAAGCTATCCCCGTGGTTTTCATCCATTGGACAATCTCCGTCACGATTGGGTCGACACAACCTCGTGCATAAAAGTGTGCGCTGTCTCGGCCGGTCTCATGGTCACACATTGAACCGCTTTGCGGGTCACAGCAGGTGAACGGGATGAGATCGTGCAGTGTGATAGTAGCAATGTCGGTTCCGTTGCTTGTTCCGTTGTTATCGAGTCTGGTTTGGAAAAGAATACAATAGAAAAATATGTTAAGGTTCCCCTCGCCGCGGAAACACGATTTGGCTTAGTTTATCTGGGGCCGACTTTCTTTCACGAATCTTTCATTTTTCGTTCCATCATTATCATCGTAGGCCTGGGGGACTGTAAAAGGAATCTGAGCAATCAACGCCTGGCGCAGCTGTCATAAGAAAGTGATATCTTGTAGCTCAGGTATGAGATTGTAGTTCATAGTTGTTCTCTGAGCTAGTGTATTTGATTGCGGACCTTTCGTCACCAAACTGGATGACGATCAGCACAACTTCTTCTGAAACAAATTGGAGCTGGGATCTGCAGACCAATAAGAACACGCCAACAACGTGGACACGCACGAATATCAGCCAAACACGGTAGATGAAGCCTCACGCATCAGATAAATTCGGATGATGTCCATCATTAATTTGCTTCCAAAGAAGTTTCGCTGATTATGTCATCTAGTTTGGTGAAGAAACGTCCGCAATCAACTATACTAGGCCTGGGCAACCTGACAGTAATATCGCCCACGTGCAGTCTGTGACTGTGCAGCACTTTGCCTGGATCAGGCTTGTGCTTTCATACATCATACATACATACTAGCCCAGAGAACAACTATATACTACTAAGTGATATCACTTACGGGATACACGTGTTTTTGAATTAGTTTACTGTCTAAGCGTCTCAAATAATGAACAGCGTTATCTCGAAATTAGGCTAATGCACGTGACGTATTTCCTCCTCGGGTAAATGTTAATCCTATCGTGAACAGTGATTACGATTGACAATTTCATTTTGTGTAATGGTGTTCACTTCCTTCCGTGCGAAATACTGCAGTCCACCACTTCACCCATCCTAACTCTTAGTGATTTGATGAGTTGTGATGTTGGCCACACTGAGTTGACGAAAGCCTTGGGGCACTTCGTCTTCTTGCTTGGGATCTGCGAGATGCGACTTCCCAGTGGCTAGTAAGCTAAGATTGATGTTCATTTTGTGTTAGCCAGTTGTGGGAAATTTTTTGATGTTTGTGACTACTTATGTGTTCGAGATCCTTTTAAATATTCATAAAGTTGACGACATCGGTTTACAATGGCAGTACTAACTCGAGTTTCACTCTTATTTGAACTTATTAGGAGCGTAAATCCCCTTGGTTGGGTGGGACTCGAACCACCGACCATCACCTTTGTACTCCCACACCTCACGTCCTGAGCTATCTGCCACAGGCAGAGGTTATGCAGTGCAAATGAGCTCATTCAATAGTGAAACTCCAGTTTCGTGCTTCCGTTACCAACATTGTGAATATTTTGAACGATCTAGTAATCATGAGTAGTCATAAACATTACACGCAGATCAGATCGGTTTGGCGACCACAACATATTTTGTTAACTCCTTCACGACTCGTCAGGCATATAACGCTACTCAAATATGCCAGTCTTGAGATTCATACATACTTGATCGCGATCCGTCAGACGGTGGTTGGTAACCCAAGCCGTAAGGCGTGGACTTCAATAGTGATAGTCCGGGGTTCGTGTCCCGACCAAGTCAGAGTATTGTTTTGCTGATGAACTCACTATTAAACGAAGTTCTATTCTAGTGCTTCCAATGCTGACCGTCGTGATCAACTTTGTTACCATTTCGAAGGATCTGATACAGATGAGTAGTCATGAACACGGAGATATTTGCTTAATCTTCTATGTTGTTAAGTGGACTGGTGATGGAAACGTTTTACCATACATGTCACTAGAACACAGTAGGAGCTTTCGTGGTTATTTTAAAATATTCACGAATATTTGTAGAAAGCCTATATCATTTGATGTGTTGGCACCATACAGGTTCCTGTGAAATTTTACTTTTTTCTCTATCTTTATGTGTGATGTGAAAGCACAAGCCTGATCCAGGCAAAGTGCCGTACACTCAGAGACTGCACGTGGGCTGAGATACTGTCAAGTTTCCCAGGCCTAGGCAGATATTACAAAAGAAATAGAAATAAAATAGAAATGCTAGTGAGACTCTAGCGTGTTTCAGCGTGCAGCTCACTACCGGTGGCCAATCAGCTCTATATTTATAAGATTTTTCGTATCATGGTCTTATGACAACTATACATTCGAAACTTGCTACCAGTGTACTGCTACACCTGATGATGATGATGATGATACAGAAGCGGTGCGTTATTCGCGCTCGTTTTGATGGCTTAATCAGGATAAACAACGGTGCCATGAGACCGTGACTCATTACTTTGTACATTGCCGATGGACGTTTAACCGTTTTAACTTACTGAATAATTTTCTTGGGTTTCGTGATTTCTGGCCTCCACCAGTCTTTGTAGGCTTCTTTACCACCGTGACGGCCACAACATCTAAACAAAGAGTGAATCGTATCCATCGTCTGCGCTGAGTGATTAGCCGTAAAGTAGACACGCTGCTCTTGATCTAGCCATTGTGAAATCTTTCGCTTCCACTCTGCTGTCTTCGTGATGTAGTTGCAATCATCTGAGGAGTGAAAGTTTATTACAGGTTACAGTTGTTCGTACTCATTTATTTTTTTACTCTTCTCAAGTCCAACGTTTTATTGATCGTTATCTTTCGGCCCATTCAGAAGGATTGCGTTTTCACCTCGTATACATCCAATGTTGTACATTTATTCTGCATCATACCCATCATACGATAGTTAGAAAAATACCTGCGACCTGTGTATTAGGTTCAGATGATCGCCTGCATCGGTTAATGCTAATAAAAAACCCAGAGATAAGCGCAGGCCTTGCTGCCCCCGAACGAAAAACGTACACTCACAGTATTATCCTGGTGTTTGACCTTAATTCTGTGTCATATCGTGAATCGGGCGGAATATCGCCTCGGGTCTATCGAGGCCAATCGCGTTTACACAGGCTTCGATGTAACGCAAACCACATCTCCCTCCCACTTTTGTCGATGACGTTCCAATTAATTTCTGAGGTCAACCTTTCCTAAGTGAATCATCATCACACGAGAAGGCCAGTTGGGCAAAGAGTTGATTACGCACATCATAATGCATAAAGCATATGGCTTTCTTTTATTGGCAAATCTCGTTACTACAGAACACCACAGGTTCTTTGTTTTGTCACGACAAGTTCGATTTTTGTTCACGGCACCAGGGTTGAGGTGGATGTCGAGAAGACGCCTGTCCATTTTATCATGAAACATATACCTCTGATTTCACTCATATGTCATTCGCATAAGATAAAGTTTAAACAGGATTACCTGTCTTACTGCTGAACAAAAATAATTAGGTCCGAAGTTTTTTTTTAACTTGTGACAGGTCGTTTTCAAAATTGAATGATTTCTCCGAGAGCCACCATAGCCAACACGTTTGTGAAACTGTAGTAAACTTCACTGGATCCGTCTACTTGTTTCCTAATCCAGACAATTCTATCCTTGGTAAACGATCCGGTGGTTTTTTGAGCTTCAATGCATACGCTTTGTATTAGGCCACATGCTATTGCTTGCTCAGGTTTGCATGGTGCACTTGTATGTGTTCGTCTGAATGAATGAGTGAATTGGCCGATAGGTGCGCCTATGCTTGCCCATGGGCACATGTTTGTTAGCAGGTGTGTCTGTACGTTGTCGTGGATTTCAGAGTCAAAGTCCTGTCACACAACTGAACGGGTGACACTTACCCGAGATTAGAAAGGTACTTCCGAAGGCTATACTAACAAGTTGACCGCGGCATATTATTGCATCAGTCAATTATCGGTTACAATCTCTTCAGTCCTATGTACGTATGAGGTTAGAAGACAGATAGATAGATAGATAGATAGATGATAAAACATTTGCTTGAGGCTTTTGCCCAGTCCAGTTACAAATTTTCTAGGAAATTTTCACAATTGTGGTTTAACTCCTTTTTACCTGTTTTACAATCACCTTGCGTTTCGAAGCGTTTCTCGATTATGCAGCTGTTCTAAAAATAACCTAGTCCGTTTGGTGTGATATTTACTACTGTACCGGTACGTCTGACAGAATTCAGCATGCGACTTGGCCTTGACGGTGGAAAGCATATTTGTGATAAAATAGTTATAGTAGCTAGAAGAAGAACAAAAATACGAAAGCTTCATTGGAAATTAGCTATAGCGGTTTCCCTGCGAACACATAAAGCGAAACAAGCAGGAGCCTCTCACTTTGCGATTGTGATCTGCTTTGAATCTAATTTTTGTGTCGTATAACAACCCCAATAGAAACTAGTATTGCACTATCTTCATTATTATAACATCGTCCCCAATGAGGTCCGTGACAGTATCATTTTAAGTATCATTATCAAAGACAGCATTACACCAGCATCATGTATCATTTGCTTAACTGCCAAACAACCATGAAAAAGTAAAATCCTAAAAGATGGAGAAGGGTAGAACTCAAAAGCTACGGAAACGGAACAGGTATTTAAACAAGTTTCTTAAACGAGTACAGCAACATCAACACGATCGCTTCCTTGCGGCTTTCACTGTCGTGCATCATAACAAGCTTTCCTCGCCACTTCGCTCGACAACATACAAAATTAACAATCCAAAAACGTGTTTTCTCCAGGACCGCCACTGAACACGATTTGCAGACATCTCTTGAAGCGTAACTAGCCACTGCTATATTTGATCGCGGGGACCCCAGCGGGTGTGCCACATTTGTAAAGGTTACTAGTTAGGTCCGTTAGCTGTCTATGCCCTGCATCGACTTGTGATACAGAAAATTATGCGATCACGGCAATGGAAAAGCATGAGGCGATAGCGTCTTTTCAATACAATATGATCCACTCACTTGTCATTAGCAGTATAAGACTGGCGATCAAAGCGACCTGGACGAGCAGTAATAAAACAGTCGCCCATTGACGTCTTCGGGGTCTTCGGAATTGGTCGAATCGTGGATCCAAGGACCATCGGCGAGACTTTCGTACCGATTGTCTTTGCTGTTGCGCGTATAGAATCTTTCTGGTCAGCTGAAGAGGAGTCCTGACAATAGTAGTGGAATTAAATTGTAAGATTTTGTGAACCCCAAAGGATGCGCTTGTTGGAATTAACTGTTATTCCATCAACGCATCACTATCATGCCAGGTCATATATCCAATTTCACACGATTGTAGAACATTCATGCGTGTATTGTTACACTGTGGGTATGAATCTAGTGTTTAGCAACTACCGATGAAAGGTGGAACAAAATAGCAGGGATTATGCGAGCCGCCGCAATAACAGCCTGTGAGACTGCACAACGAACCCAAAAGTCCCACTGGATTTCACAGCGCTCTATAGAAATTCTTCACCATCGACGCGGAATACCTCACGGTCCTGGACACAATACAGAGCTTAGACGCGTGATGAATGAACTTAAACGGAGCTTAAGACTAGACAGAGAAAGGTGGTGGCTAAATAAGGTCGAAGAAATGGAAATAGCAAATAATGCGGGTAACGTGCGAAAACTCTTCCAACTTATTCGATCGACTGGGCCTACGAAAAAAGGTGAGTGAGACTATCTCTGAAATAGACGGTACTCTTATCACTAATAAGAATCGCCGCCTGTCACGCTGGGCCGAACATTTTGAAGAACAATTCAGCTGGTCGCCTGCAACAGAATCTTTCCCACATTTGAAGCAGTGTGATCCTTGGTCTGTTAGCGTAGATCCCCCTAATGACTCAGAAATTAAAGAATGTATCAAATCCATGAAACGATTCAAAGCTGCTGGCCCCTGTTTTGTTCAAAGAAGGTGGCCAAGTCCTAATCAGCACATTAGGAGATCTCTTCCGTGAAGTGTGGATGTCGCACACTTACGTAAAGAACACATTCAGCGTCTCCGAGTATTTGACAACCGGTGTCTCCGCAGCATTCTAGGAGTTAGCAGTTACAATCGTATGCGCACTGATGATCTCCGAAATAAGTTGTTTGGTAGTAATGTCGATATAGAGAAGCAGATCAACCTGCATAGGTTACGCTGGTTGGGTCACGTTTTACGGATGCCGGACCACCGACTTCCGAAACAGATTCTTTTTGCGGCGCCACATCCTGATTGGCGGTGGCCAAACCGTCACATGGCATAGGCAGCTAAAAATTCTTACTAGTAACCTTTCCAAAGTAGGCGCAGCGCGTCTTCCAGGCTGGTGTCCCCGCGATCATATATCGCAATGGTTAGTTACGCTTCAGGATATGTCCGAAACCGTGTTCAATGGCGGTCTTGCACTAAGCATCTTCTTGGAGTGTTTGCATAACCTTGTATGTTGTCAAGCGGAGTGACGAGAAAAGCTTGTTATGATGCATGGCAGTGAAAGCCGCAAGGAAGCTGCCGTGCTGATGTTGCTCTACTCGTTCACGAAACTTGTTTGAATGCATGTTCCATTCGATGTCTAGGCACCTCTTCCCAGTTTGTTTGTGCTTACTCTTCTATAGAAGCCGTAGCAATTTAAGTCCCACCCTTCCCCATCTTTTAGGATTTTACTTTTTCATGGTTGTATGACAGTTAAGCATTCGGTACGTGCTACTGGTGTAATGCTGTCTTTGATGATGATGATGATTATTAGCAGTCGTTTTCCTGAAGGTTTTGAGCAGCTGGTTTTTGTAATCAACCAAATCAATCACATCCTAACGCAGACCGTAAGGCTTGGCTCGTGCAATTACTTGCCCTGATTGCTACTGGTTGATGTTTATTAGCTAAAGTGACCGGATTCACGTCCGTGAAAGTTAGATTTTATTGGATCATCGTAGAATAGTGAACAGTTATGGTGGGCGATGATAACCTTTGGCCAAGGAACCTTACCCGCAAAGCTGTGGGTCGAGTACACCTAACCTTTATCCATCAAATTTCCTGCCGTGTCCCCGCTGGTGTTTGAATGTCACTATTCAACATCACACCCTGTCAACTTCTCGCTTTAACGCGATTGTTTCTGTCTCGGCACGACTGTGTTCCACGTGCCGTTGTGAATGATTCACCAGTGAGCTTTCTTCGCTGATTTGCGATTTAAACATTGTATTTTTCATCTAGTTTAGTAGAGTATGATATCCTCTCTTTTGTACCATGTAGTTATACCTCCATTCGTATCTCATTTCGCTTTTTATCCAGGTTGCTTATCCGAATATTTTCCAATACTTATCGTTCTAACTGTTTTTTAAAAGCCCGCTGCTGCGGATCACGTGGCATGCAATTTCACAGTACTCGGTGTTGAATCGAATCTGTGGAAATGTTCGTGTCAACTTAGCACAGCAACTTATTCTGGAGTGACACCTTCTATAAGGAACAGGGATAATATCTTCAAACGACTATCTTCATAAATATCAGATTCGGATTTAGTTTTTGGCATTAGAACCCATGTATATTTCTCTAATGGGTCCAGAGATTCGTTATTTTACTCCGTGTTTTTTTATATGTGAATTTGTGAAGTTTCTGCTGGCTTTATTGTTGACTCCTTTCTATGGGCACCCACCATGGATGTGTCTATGGAGCACACGAAAATTCAACACCCCGCAGCGCTTTGCGGCACTATACAATCCGGTAGGGACAATATGCCCGACTATGTTGAATGAATGTTCTGGAATGCGACTGTTCTTCATGTTATAGGCATGATCTAGCCGGTAGAGCAGTGTGGACGTATTTGTAGGCTCTTTTAAAGAACACGCCTACATCTGTCACCTCGCTCATTCTTGCTAATGGTATTTTGCATTATCTGATATTTGAACTTTAATATACGTCAATAGATTGGTTGTTGTATATGTCAGCTACGTAGTTGTCGCAAACTTCTGGATACGTATATCGAATCTAAATTCTCCCTTCCCTCATTATCTATCCGGATAGTTTTGTTGTGATTGTATGGCACTCAATCTTCGCCACATGATGTTTGTAAAATGCGATGATGATGATGATGATAGTGCCAAAGTCGTCAAATCTGTGGATCTTGAACGTTTTGATACAAGAAAGTAGCAATGGTCAACTCACTCTTCCGGTATGTCATCCAGGACGAAACTAAAGTGTAAAAAGGCGAGTGGTAGATAGATGAACATCGTTATCATGATCAAAATTATTGCCCTCAGTCGCATCTCGAATTCCCCGGGAATCTGCAATGAAAAGTACTCCGTCAATACACTATTTCGATCTCGTATTCTCATAGAAGAATCCATTTGGGTTGCAAGCCACAAAAATACCCACATTTGTCCAGCAATCCAAACTAGTTGACCCTCGTGTAACACCATCCTTAAAGCTTTTGGAATCGGTAACAACGGTTTTACACGTGCTGCTTTGGATGTCATTGTCATGGAGCTACGTTGACCAACACTTCGACGAATAGCTTGCCAGCTCTTATGAATCATAGCCTGTTCTTGTTCGTGAGCCAATGCAGCCGTCATTTTAATCAGTTGTGTACAGTAACTGCTTGGAAATCCCACATTCAAATCGGTCTGAGAAAGTCGCGAGAGTTGGGCCACCACTTCAGATTCATTACTCAATGATACGTCATCTTCTAGCAAGATTGAGTTCTCTTCCTGCGTTTCATCAGCCTTTTGTTCTTTGAAATCTGATGAATATTCTTTCCAATCCGCGTCAACATCTGGTTTTTCGTTCTCGAAATGTACTGCTTTACCAGCCATTGCTTGATCGATTCACTTTATTGATTTGTTAACAGAGTTCGAACCTGTGTGTAGATCACGTGTACATCTGCTACGAGGATGTAATTAAATTAGTGGGTCTCAGAAACTTGAGCAGAGCTGTCTTTCCAAGTAATACGCTTCTTGCCAACCCCTACAATGATGGTGCCATCTACCGCTCTCAATGTGGCCAATTTCGCGCTTAAATTGCTTGTTAACACCTCAATATATCGTCTATTTTGTGTTTGTATCACTTTCGTTGCCATGGTGTCAATGGTATGTATCACATATGGCGTATGATGCAGGTTGATGTGTGTACTCATGCACCATTTCCCGCGAATGGTGTGGTTATTGTGTAATGTCTATATGTCGTAATCGTATGAAAGTTTTCACATCTCAGCGGATAATTAAGGTTATAGATGATAATTAATCATTCCATTTACATGCGACCGAAGTGACATTTATCTGTTGACCGTAGTTAGAGTAAAATGGATTCATCACCTGGAGTTCAGTTACAGAACTTTTTTCTCGTTTGCGTATTGTTTCTCAAATGATATTTTTCAGTACATGGCGTCTCTCTTGATAAAAAGGAAACATCTGAGTCAATCAGGTGAAGTGTTTTTAATGATATGTGACAAGACATCTCCACGCTAACCTGACCACCAATGACAAAGGAGGATGGCCAAACTTGTTTTGACTCACTGCCCTTCGGATACGTTAACGATGACCTCACATTCTTTTTGGTAAATTCCAGGGGAGGAGCGAAGCTTGCAGCTTATTTTCAAAGAGAAATTAACCATGTTCCACCCCGATCTTCACACGCGATATTCCGCTGACTCCCATCCTCATTGAGCTTTGATCTGTAGCTAAAACATTACCACCAGAGGTCACTTTTACATTGATCTGACCAGGTTTTTATCGCAACATTATTCACTTCATTCTTATGCCTTTCTTTGTTTGCAGATGTTTACTTGCCATCAGGCGTGCACCCCCATGCGTACAATTTGAAAACACTTTCTCTTGTCTATGGCTCAAAATATTTGGTAAGTATTTCTCTTCAACAATTTCCCGTCTTTTGCTCGCAAATCTAACACACATATGATGACCGGCTTCTTGCTGCTCACACTCACTTTATGTGAACATTACTTTCAGGATCTGCGTTGATGAACTGTCCGTATTCGCGTGATTTTCCGTCAGTTTGCAATGATGTGCAATCGTGTGCTGTGCGGCTAACGCCGTGCTAAATTGAGTTGCCACCGGTAGTGAGCTGCATGCTGAAACACGCTGGGATTTCACTTCCATTTCTATTTTCTTTCTCATATCTATCTAGGCCTTGGCAACCTGACAGTATCTTAGCCCACGTGCAGTCTCTGACTGTACGGCACTTTGCCTGGATCAGGCTTATGCTTTCATGCACATTTTTCGCTTTGGCCGATGGCTTTGCGTGCTGAATTGATGCACTGCGTTCGAGTTTTGCGTGCGCCAGTTCGCTATTATTGCTGTCTCGGTCGTCTTTTTGGACATGACTACAGACTTTCGTACATTCAGTGAAAACGTTAGTCCAAGCACAACTGTTCAAAGGTTTCGTACATGATTTGCCACCGGTAATGAGCTGCGTGCGAGTACACGCTGGAGTCTCACTGCTATTGCTATTTTCCTTCCCCTTAACTGTCTAGGCCTGGGCAACCTGACAGTATTTTAGCCCCCCCCCTCAAATTTGTGAAAAAAAAGTACAAAAAATTGACATGTGGAACAATGGACAAAAAAATCCCCCCTCATATTGTACCTTTCTTTCTTTTTCTCGTGCATTGCCGGGTGGCACTTTTCATTTTTAAATGATTGTATATATATATATATATATATATATATATATATATATTAGTAGCTACGTGCAGTCTCTGACTGTGCGGCACTTTGCCTGGATCAGACTTGTGATTTCATACATACATAATTTTCATCCTTGTGAGACGTTTGCTGCCGATTTGTCTCCCAAAATTAACGTTGCATCGAGAATTATCTCTTCAGTCCCCGTGAGATCTAGTATGCCCATGGTTAGTCAAAACAAGAGATCTTCTATTTTCGTTACATGAAACAACTAGTTTGTTTGAGATTTGTTGTGTTGGGATGCTTTCAATTGGAATTGCTATAAAAGCTGGGACGTGAAACTCGCACGGTAGCTATCGTGGTGATTTCGTTTTACTCATTCAAGAGTTTCACGTTCTGCGACCGTCCCATCGTAAGTGGTGTGCACACTCATTATAAATGTAGGCTTTCACGTAAGTTTTCGTTGAGAATTTTAGATAGACAACTATCGAGATTTTGATATCCTCGTCATGATGTCTGAGCAGTAATAAAGCCATCCTTGAACAAAATACAATTGATTGATATCAGACAGAATTGGTTTTTTTTACCGAAGAACCTGTGGCGATACTTTTCAAGAAAAATTAATTGAAGTGTGCGTACAGCAAAATTGTTCAGCAAAACTAAATTGCTGTTTGCTCTATTGTTCACTGAATCTTGACTCTTCTACCTTCCCGTCCGTAAGCATACGTTGTATTAACCAAACGGTACATCTTTGACATGCAACACCGATTGCGCCGACTGCTTTTCTGAATCTTCGATTCAATCAGCCTCCCTGTTTTATGCCTCCTTTTTAGTGGAATTTCATCATCTAAGGGGGCCATGTTTCGTTACAAGACAGTTATGCTGCCGTATTCGGCAATATTCGCAATTACTGCCGTGCAATCTTGATTAATTTCGAGTTGTATGAGTAAAAATATGTCCCATAATACTAAAGGCAGTCTGGTGCAAACGCTTTAATCTGAAGCCACATACAATTCGCTGGACATTCTGCCGCCAACTATGTTTCCTTAATTTTGCTGAACGCTGGTTTCCTCGCTTGGCGAATCTCAGCCTACCATGCGATATTTGATCATTCTGCATACTTGCAGGTGGACATATCTTACCGCTTGGGACTGGGCTTCACAGTCTCGCTGGGATTCAGTCCCACTCTTCAACACATTTCTCTTCCACCCGACCCCCACACAATTGTGGATTCGAACCCGCACATCGTTATTCAAAATCATCTGGAGAATTTGCTCAACACATCGAACTCTCTGAACCTCTTCACCAAAGTGAGTTTCGCGATTCGTTCTACCTGTCATTTTGTGCGCTAAAGATGTCATGTAGATGTTGGCCGTCTCTCGAATCATTCAGACGTGCATCTGTTAGCATTTCGTTGTCGTGTTTAGGTTGCTTGTGCATACGTGTGCTGTCACAGTGACGATGCTTGCGTTGTGGTATTGCCAGAGTGCTTGAACCTATACGGAAATAATTACTATTATTTTTGAGAGTGCAGGGAGCATTGCAGTTCTTTCCACATGATAACGGATAAACCTGTAAGTTAATCGAGTTATTCGAAAGCAACAAGCATATCGCACGACTAATCCGTGTCTCAGCTGATTTTATTCGACATACCATTGTGGATCGACATTCCCTTGAATGTGACAAACTGATCAGAGTTATTTCATCAGATATTGCATGGCCGCCGCATGATTTCCCTATAATTCGGGGATCTTACTCTTCCACGCGTTATGTTTCATCTTTTCCCCTGAACGAGAAACGAATAAATCTTTCTTCTGTAATTTACTCCTCCTGATGGCAAGTTGACCATTCAGTTACTGTTTGTGGTCTGAAAAGGAACCTTTAAATGGAAACCTCTGTTCACCTTTCTCAACCCAAAACATCCCCTTGCCATTAAACTCCGAAATGTCGATTCAAAAAGTCTGAACCGAACATAATTTTCGTTGTTACGCTTGAGTTTGATTGTATGGGCTTTTACAACGTTATGCCAACGAAACACAAGCACAAGAAACACTATCAGATGTCTCAAGGTTGGGATAGCGCGGTTATTGCAAATAATCGTGTAACAGTGATGTTATTGGTAATTTCAAAAATCGCAATGGGAGCATTTGAGTCTGCATTCCCATTCAGAGCCGGACTAAGTTGGTGTGGACTAACGTAACGACTAGCGACAACCGAGGAACAATAGAATCGGAATGTTGGATTTGGTCCTAGTTCCATAGGTCACCAAGCGAAGTTGAGGGCTAATGCAATTGTGGGAGATCAGTTTCTACGTTGAACAAACGTGGTATCTTTGTTATCGACTTCTTCCTTGAAATTGGCTATTTATACGCATGTAAATTTTCTCTTGTTATGCAGGCCTTGTTGTATACACTTCCATTTATGTGCGCGGTCGAGCCATTGCAGGATCGGACTCTTTCTAATTCTGGATTGAAAGTACGTCATTCGTTTTCCGTGTGGTCAATAAATTGTCTGATGTATTTTTGTCTCGTTGTCTACTCATTAGTAAACGAGCAAAATGTTTACGCACTTTCACAAGTGAGATCTGATATTGTTCACATGAAATCTGTGTCGTCACCATTAATAGTAATATAATAATATAACTTCAGTATTATTGGTAATGGCTTCCGAGTAATGGTAGGTATGCAATCAACAAGATAGTTGAAGTAGAGATCTCCATTGATATCGATCCCGCGGTCGGGTATCCTGCTTGCCGAAATACCTCCACGTGGTTCCAGCTGGGTGGGCTCGGTTCTCCGAGCTCAGCGAAAGGTTCGGCGGTGGTGTCTGAGGGTGTGGTGGGTTTTCGCCTGGCAAGCGTTCTCCCTATAAAAGCCACAAAAATCCAATGATGACATCACGACGCGGCGGATGTGACTCGCCGCTCCAAAAGTCACTGCCCCTTGTCCTATTCAAGGACATTGTATGGTGCACAGGCAAAAACTGCAGCCACCAACCTATCAACGGGGTTATCGGGCTCCGAAGTGGAAATTCCCAGAAAAGGGCGTATGAACCGCTTCGTCGGTCACCGGCCACCGATAGGTGCGAACCTCTCTCGCTCCACTGCCTTGTGGGTAAAGGCTCGGGGTGGGACCCCCTAAACGAAATCTCCCCTACTTCGGTGTAGGCCACCGGGTAGTATCATGCCTACGTTCAACGATGCCGATGACAACGCTTTGTACCCCCCTTCTCGCTTTGTACATCTCATTGTTTATGTTGAACGGCACTATATCTGTATCAGATTGTGCAAATATATAATAATAATCCTGCGAGACAACGGAGGTTTAAAATTAGGGTTTTCCTTCTATTAGATGTAATGCCCTCCCAGACTCCATCTTCCCGAAGCAAACTGGTTTTCAGGCGCCAGTCACTCGCCCTCGCTCCTTCACCTGTTGGTAGAAGCAGCTCTAGGAGCCACTCGTGCAGGCCAGAATCTGAACTTGGTTGTCAGAGGCTATTTGGGAGCATTTTATAAACATTGAGAGCATATCCCCACTGCCACCCTCGGCTATGACAACCTTTGGAATCATGGTATTACAACGGACAGATATTAGTTTAAGTTTGCCGTGTTGATACTTAGTTATATTTTTATACCATTTGTCACACGTGATTAATCGTGCGATTGTGACTCACAGTGTCAACTGACCTTGACCAAGTTCACGCTGCACTGAGTAAATAGGCCGATTGGTGCGGGCTTTGTCTACGTGACATGATGTCCCTGCAATGTCAATAGGCTGTTACGTGGTGAGATTAATTAGAGACGTTGGATTGAGTGCTCTTAAATTACGTTCTCTGTTCTGACAATCACATTGGTCTGACGAAGCTTCTGTACCGGAAACTGCTCTAACTGATTGCTTTTAAATTTCATTTTCGATATAATCTTCGAGCTTATGATATTTGTCCTCTCTCGCCTGACAATCTACACTTCAAACTATGGTGTCTGATTTGCACTGTACATGCGTAAGACACTAACCTGGAGATGATATGCGGATCATTGCAAGCCACACTGTCCTCGTTGCTAAACTAGAACTGTTTGATAGCTTCGCTCAACCGGATCGTTCATTTTTGATGTCTTTTTGTTGCGCGGTGTGTGAAGATTAGAAATATTGTTTGATAAAGTTCATTTCTATAGAGGCCGCGATTTTTCCTATAACAGTAAAGGTCATGTTTACAGCGTGATCATGCGTGCTTTTTGAGTTTGTGCAATCTAGTCGATGCTATTCACTGGTTTTCTTTATCGGAAACCTTTTCGCTCATATTTACAGTAGCTTCTCATTAGTAATAAAAACCTGTGTTGACTCATCTTGCTACCACCGCTTGCCAGTTGAGTTCGCAGGGCTAAAACAAACAACCTTGCGACATCAGGAGTGGTCTGAAACAGCACTTTGGAATGGCAGTGAGTCTCCAGCATGTATCCACACGCAACGGCAAATCAATTTAGCACGGTGTTGCCGGCGCTAGACTTAGATCCGTTTCTTATCTGTTGACGCGTAACGATATCTCAGCCAGCATACAAGCCATGATTTTACGGCACTTTGCCTGGATCCAGGCTTGTGATTTGATACCTATATACAATGTTTCGTGATCATAAACTACTTCCTAATAAGTTCTGTCTCTTGAGACGCCTACATGTCGATGTGTCTAATGCTAATCAATCAAATAAAATAAGGTTTTAGATACAACAGCTGACTGTTGTTTTCGTGAATTCAGGTATAATCATGTAAGACGTTCGTGTATGATTCACTTGATTTATTTGCCTAAATGTTTTGCTCCCCAGACCCGATATCTCCAAGCCAACTTCATCTTCTCGGTGACCCTGGATTTAGAAACCACTTACACATTTCCCATTTTCCCTACAGACACTGGTCGCCGGCAATTCCCTTCGCCCGGTTCGTGGCATGGTGCTGATTGCCTTGTCCCTCTACGACTTCATTCTCGTCTATCGTGCAAGCCTCTGCATTCGGTTCACCCTCACACCTCAACTCCCGGTGAATGCTGGTCTGCTCGATTCTGCCAGCAGTACGCAGACGAGAATTCAACTCCTCGATGGTCACAATCATTTTGTGGACCCATACACGGAACGGGGAACTCCACTGGTTGACAGTCCCGCGACAAGTGTCGTTCCGCTACCCGCGTACAAAGTCAGTTGATAACGAGGCGTTGCTATCGATACAGGTTTTCCAGTTGTAATTGCTGTATGACTGAACGGTTTAACCTGGATTTTCCGTACTATTTATATTCCCTGTTATTGGTGGTGCTATGTGATGGCTTTTCGGCGACATATTGAATTACACAGTTTACTCAGCGCAATGACGCAACTCGTGTAGCCAGTGTTGATGGTAACGTGCTACGGTTTACGAAAATGTTCAACAAGCATCATTCCAACGTATTATCGTTGCCTTTATCTGTCTAGGCCTGGGCAACCTGACAGTAACTTAGCCCACGTGCAGTCTCTGACTGTGCGGCACTTTGCCTGGATCAGGCTTGTGCTTTCATACCATACCATATACCATACCATTATCGTTGTTTGTGCTACAACACAACTTACTGCCGCTGGGTTCGTACTTGTACACCGTTTCTACTCCCGTTGCTTGCTACCGAACCTACTGTTTCCATCAATTTACAAGTGGCTTCTTCCATGAAATTTCACTTGCTCGTTTGGTTTTCATTTGCAACGTATATAAATGACCAACAATAAAACATTCCCATTAGAATGAAAACAACTTTGACCTTTATTTTCGTTTTACAGCATCTACTGAAAGCGCTGCAAGAGGCCTTTCCACCAAACTTTGAAGGTAAATAAATCACCCGGTGATCAGCACTCAATCATCTTTCGTTTTTCTCTTTAATTCTGTTTGTTGTCGCTTTCGTTGTTAAGTTCATCATCTACGTGATAGAGTATTTTGCTTGATACATTATTCGGCGAGATAGCACAGCTTGTGCATAACGGTGTTTAGACTACCTCAACATTGATTCCTTGGCTGGATTTCATTTCTCTCTCTCTCTGAATGTCCTAACATTGACGTGACAAATATCCTGATTGACGTTCATTGTTAGAGGATTTGAAGAATAAATTATTCCCAATTCCGGTACCTCGCTTCTTGACGTCGTATCTCTCTCAAATGAACCAAACTGGTTATTGACGGAAAGGTGGCTTAGTTCGTGCAGATGAATGCCCTAACAGCGAACGAACTGCGTTTGGATTGACTCGTCTCCTCGGTTGGGTCCAGCAGAACAGAATTTGCAGCGGCTACTTTCTCTTAGCTCAAAATCGTCTTGTTGTAGGCCTCTTCTCACGGTGATTAATTAATCCCGTATGCTGTCAAGTG